>PITA01003205.1:0-121513 GCA_004023965.1 Spilogale gracilis
CTCTGCCTTCGGCTCAGGTCATGATCTCAGGGTCCTGGGATTGAGGCCCACATTGGGCTCTTTGCTCAGCAGGGAGCCTGCTTCCTCCTCTCTCTCTGCCTGCCTCTCTTCCTACTTGTGATGTCTCTCTCTGTCAAATAAATAAATAAAATCTTAAAAAATAAAATAAAATAAATAAAATCTTAAAAATATTTCTTTATTTTGGGGGTTGGAACATTCTACTTTTAAATGGTTCCTGTGATGATGCTAGACTCATGCAGATAATTTCCCTTTTGCTCAGCTCAAAGTCAGCTGATTAGTGGCCTCAATGTCTCTCAGGTCCCTTTGCCATATCATATAACATGATCATGGGAGTGATATGTCTCCTTGTATTCATACTCCTGGACACTAAAGCAGAAAAAGCCTGGAGAACCATCTTAGAATTACAAAAACTAAAACATACTTGAGATTGTTAGGTGACAAAATGTGTACTGAGTGCCCGAAGGATAGAAGCTATGGAGACCTGTCAGGTGCCCTACAGTGGACAGGAGAGAGAAACCACACACACCACTCGGGCTCCAATAGGCCCTGGGTAGAAGGAAAGATGCGGTGGGGTGGGGTATGGCAGGTGGCAGGGAACTGCAGGTTGTTGCTAAACCAATACCTGAAGAAATGACCAGCCAGCAGAAGTCCATATCAGGGTTTTCAGGACTTTCAGAGGCAATGTTTCATAAGGACAGTCCATTCCTTTGCAAAGAAGGCACGTCATAAATAGTTTTGGAACAAAAAAATGAGTGGAGGTGAACCGACAGTAAGACAACACACACAAATGGAGGACTGATAAGAGGTTACTGCTATACCCAGGAAGGCAGGCAGTGAAGTTGAATGTCTGGATCAGGACAGCTTTCTTGGAGGAAAGTCTCAAGGGGAGGTGGTAGGGAAGTAACCACAGCAATATCTAGTTGGGCACTATGCTAGGTAGTTTTTAGACTCATATATTTGTTTGATTCTCACACCAACTGTGTGAAATAAACATTCTTTTATTCTCCCTTTGTAGTTGCAGGAAAAAGTAAGTTTTGGCCAGCATCAATAAGTAAATTGTCCAAGAGCTCATCTTTAACCCTTAGAAGAGCTTGGATTCACACTGCCTGAACTCCAAACTACATATTCTCCTATTCCCCCTTGACATCTTCCAGTAAAACAAAACCCCAGGTCCCCGGCAGGCATCAGCTAATCAACATATAGGACTGCTGATTTAGTCAAAACAATTTTCTGGCACAGTTGTGTCAGGGGCTATTCTGGGAGCTGTTAGTTAACATTTTTGCCATCAGGCACAACTCAGGTGGTAGTAAGATAACACTCGTCTTTCCTCCTTATTGCTTTGAGGTTGCATACCGTTATTGAGGAGACTTTTCTCTTCACACTCATTGCATTCTTGTGGATATCATGTGCTGGGCACTCTATTCACTGCAGTCTGAAACATGCTTTCTCATTGTATTAGGTGCAGTAGCCCATTCTGTAGACTTGTTCCTCTCCAAAGTACCCCAAGACAGTATTAGCTTAAGGGGAAAGTACTGGCAGAGCATGGCGGTAGGGTGGAGGGGGCTCTGGGCCACACAGAGACACTCATGCAGCCTCTTGAGTTCAGGCTTTTCCCCCCTGGACAGAGAACCAGCTTTCCACAGCACTGGAACAGTTATGATGTGAAGAGTTAGGGCAAGGTTGAGGTGTTTTTTTTTTAAGATTTTATTTACTTATTTGAGAGAGAGAGAGAGAGAGAGAGAGAGAGAGAGAGAGAGAGAGAAAGAGAGAGAGAGAGAGAGAGAGAGAGAGAGAGAGAATGAGGAAGAACATGTAGGGGGAGTGGCAGAGAGAGAGGGAGAAGACCCATTGTGGGGCTTGATCCCAGGACTCTGGGATCATGACCTGAGCCAAAGGGAGACACTTAACTGACTGAGCCAACCAGGTGTCCCAGAAGTTTGTTTTGTTTTTGTTTTTGTTTAAGATTTTATTTATTTAAGCAGGGGGGAGCAACAGAGGGTAGGGAGAAGCAGGTTCCCTGCTGAGCCGTGAGCTGTCTCTGAGCTCAATCCCAGGACTCTGGGATCATGACATGAGCTGAAGGCAAATGCTTACCCAACTGAGCCACCCAGGCATCCCAAGGTTGAGGCTTTAATCATAACAAGGGAATTATTGGGTCTTCTGAATTTTCTAAAAATGTCTGGGTTTGGGTAGTTACAGGAGGACAAGTTTCACCAATAGGAAATTTATCATGTTTAGGAGACTTGAAATGGGAAGATAGCTGTGTTGGGAAGTTGGGGAAACCTAGGGAGGTCACAAGGGAGTGAGAGAAAAGAATAGTTCAGTTGTGATGTAAGGAACATTACGGTAGGGCATCATAAGAGCTGAGAAACAGGCTTGAAAATGTAGTCCTCTTACTAGTCCTTTCTGATACACTTTTCCTTGTGGTTAGAATTCCTTCCTGAAATGAATGGAAATCACGATACATGTTGCTGCATTGTGGATTACTATTACGGCCAACATGTATTTATGTCCCGTACATATTCACACACGTTTTTGGAAACAGAATAAACACCCAACAGATTACACAGCGTTGTGAATAAATCAGTTTGCCTACTAAATGTTTATTGAGGTAGGCGCCAACATGAGCCTTCACGTCTGCTCACACCCAGCCACATACTGGAGTATGGGCTTTGCCGGGCTGTTGCTACGTTTCTATTCCACCGATACCTGCTCTAATGTCAGACAGCAACGAAAAGACATGAGTGTCAGCTACTACAAAATAAACCAGACAGATGTGAAACCATAGTATTTGAATTGACGGATGGTCTAGAATATTCTTTTCCCTGTTTTTACTGTTGACTCATGATGGATGGTAGCAGACTGATAGGACTCCGGATGAGGCAAGTAACTGCCTGTGCAGTTGAGACTGCATCCATCATACACATACTAATTGATTCATTAATATGAGTTACACAGTATTTTTTTGTTCTTCTCCTTGCTGTGTTTAGACCTGTTGTCGCTAACAGAAATAGAATGCCTTGTTTTTAAAAGCTGGGTAGAAGTGGCCTTAAGCACAAGCAAACAGTCTAGAAAATTATAGCAAATATTGTTCCCACACTTCTGTTTTTTACATAAAACAAACTCCAATATTTCTTCTCTCTTTTTACATATGTAAAAATGTTTTCAGGCAAATACATATGTAAGATACAAAGTCAGGGACATTTTGGATTGATATATGGTTTTCTATAGCGCTATTTCTCAGTAAAACGGGGTGTTGTGCTTGGTACCCTGGAGACGAAGTAATAACTCTGCTATGGTTCTGGCTGAATCTTCCCCTGAGGCATGAAATACTCTTTTTATCAGGCGTACATTACATGTTTAGCATGTGTTAGACCATCTGAGGGACACAGAAGGAGCAAAAGACAAGGTCCTCTTCCACGAATTCTCACCATGTAGTTGGAGGGACCAGCGAAACACATGAAATAGTCACAAAGACTAAAGAATGAGACATATAAAAGAATAGAATGATAAATTCTGTGTCGTGCTAAGGGATAGAGTGGGGCAATTTAATGGGGGCCCTGGTAAAGAGGAGACTGTATTTTATGCAGAGATTCACCAGAAGCAAAGACACGGAAAGGAGCATGAGACCAGCATACTGTGGGAACAATGATGATAGTCCAGAAGCTAATCTTAATATTAGAATAAGGGAACTGTGGACAAGTTAAAGGCAAGGCAAAAACCCTATACTTTGTGGAAAATATAGCTATTTAGCAACTTATGGATTGATAGAGTACAAGAGGAAAAAATACAGGAGATCAATATTCTTTGTGAAAACTAAAATCCCTTCACATATCAAGTTAGTTTTATCCTGGCATTACTAATCAAATGTGAAATTGAAGCCTCACCACTTCAAGAAATTTTCAGTTTTATCTAAATTGTGTGCTTTCTATACATAGGTTTTAAAATTTTATTAAAGATATAAAAGATTGCAAAAGAGCCTTAAACTCCAGACTATTTAGAATCACCAAAACTTGTAAACATTTTGCTTTGCTTGAATAAGAGTGGGATTCTGATTTGTGTTGCATGTACGGCCATTCTCTAAGAGTGTGAAGTCTTCAACAATATGAAATACATACAACTTTATCTATATTTTGTCTATCAGACCCCAGTTTATCTATCCCTACACTCCCTCTTTTCACCATAATTTATTCACATGCTGTCATTGTGCTAGGTACTCAGGGTATATTCAGATATACTGAATTCTGATAAACTGGTTAATTGCCTTGGTTTACGTTGGATCCAGGACAGTGAAGCATGATTAAAGCTGTGTTGCCATTATTCTATCATTTTAAAAGTTCCCTGCAAAGTAAAGGAGATACCTTCAGATTGATTTCTATTATATGTATCACATAATGAGTGTACTTTTATGTGAATGGGTACTCGATATTTTCCATGCTTTTGAAGTTGAAGGAATAAACTAAACATGTTTCCCAACCCTTATGTTGATGTGGTCACATGGATTTCATTAATCCATAGAAAAAGGATTTATTGGGGGGGGTGCTGGGTGGCTCAGTCATTAAGCGTCTGCCTTTGGCTCAGGTCATGATCCTGGAAGCCCGGGATCAAGCCCTGCATTGGGCTCCCTGTTCAGCGGGAAGCCTGCTTCTCCCTCTCCCACTCCGCCTACTTGTGTTCCCTCTCTAGCTGTGTTTCTCTTTGTCAAACAAATAAATAAAATCTTAAAAAAAGAAAAGAGAAAGAAAAGGTCTTAATAGGAATGACTTGGAGGGATTATTTTTTTTAATGGAAATATGATTAGTATATTAGGAAAGTAAAATTTATAACTAAACAAAAGCAATGAGAATATCAATATGGTCTCTACCTTCCCCCCCAAAAAAAAACCTCACAAACAAGTAAAACTTCCTGCTTATGAGTTATATCGAACCTGAGTACAGTTTAACTTAAGCTCTTTTAGGCTTAGAAATGATTTAAGGGGAGCACGAACAGGTTACAGATATATTTGCTGCAATTCAATAAAAATTGGGGTAATTATACTGGATGGTGAAAAACATCTGACTTGTTAACATATACCAGCTTAAGGTTATTTTAACAATTATCTTCATATTTTTTAGTAATTATTATGAGGAGAAGGCCAATTAGTTATTTTGGATATTCAAGCAGAACTTGAATTGGGGCAAACACAAAATAAAATATAATCTTTCCGTAGACTCCCAGGTAGAACTATTTGGCTTCAGTGACAGGGTGGCATAGGTAGTTAGGATGACTCTGAAGAAACCTTGTATAATCATCTGTAAAGTTTCCTCTGGATGATTTACATATGGACCAAATGTCTATGACACTCCTTTCAATATTGACTTATGCAAAAAAAAATTAGGTAAGTCCAATTATTGAACTTTATGGGAACCAAGAGCTATTGCCAAATCTAAAACATTGAGATTTCAATAAGATGTTGAGACTCAACATCATGCTTAGGGTTAATATTGGTCTCTGGGTCTGAAGAATTTAAATCAATCCAAAAACATGACAAAAAGGGTTTATCATGAAGGTGAGTGCTCTTCTTTTCAGAGGCCATTATTCCTCCTGTTTGGTGTACATCATTATGGAAAGATACATCCGCCACTGGGAGGGGGGCCCTCTATGTTGGGGAGCCCGAGTCATCACAATTCACAGTGAAATACACGACAATTTCTATTTCCTTTTATGCCCTTGAGCAGACAATTTTATGCCACTTGTTGACCATCTCTCTATCATTCTCCTCTTAAAAATAAGAAAAAAATGTATGTCGAAATACAATTTTAGATTACCCTCTATAGATAGAAAAACTTCTCAGAAAGAAAGCATCACAAAAATGTTGAGTAGATACATTATAAATGTAAGTGTGGTTCCTTGTTTTTGAGGGCTTAACTGTATATCAAGGGAAAGGAAACCTCTTTCATGCTGTCTCTATTATCCATCCATCTATCTACCTATGTGAATGCTCATTAATTCACCTATCACTTATCATAAAAGCAGTAGGAGGTTCTCAAAAGGTACACACATTGTACTTTAGGAGTTAAGATAAAGGAGAGGCTGATGGAGGTTGGAAGACTAACTCTTACTCTCAGAGGGGTCAGAGAAGAGGTTATTTAAGTCTGAGAGCTCTAATGAGAACTGACATGAACATAAAAGATGGAATTCTTGGATTCTTCATTCATTATGGTCTAGTTCTGTCATTTAGTTGTGTGACCTTACACAAGTCATGTAACTTTTCTCAAACTTCAGAAAATCTGAAGATTTTTCTCAATCTTCATCATCCATAAAATGTGAACATTACAAATTCCCATTTCCTACACACCAATGTCCATAGCAACTCTCCATGGTGAATAGTATTTATCACAGTGTAAATATTAGGATATGGGGACTTACAAAGGCTAGCTAACTTCAAACCAAATTTACAAAGATAATAATGGATTCAAACTCAGGCCTTATGCATTTCGCCTCAACCTTGTTTCATTTTTTCCACTCTATCTTGCCTGTTCCACTCCCAGGACTATTCTGAGGATTAAATAAAATAAACTATAAAATGCTACAGACAAGTGATGTGTGTGTATATTTCTGTGAATAAGACTATGATGATGATAATTCTGCAGCAGGGTTGGGGGAAAGGTATTCCATCCAGCACAAATCAAATGGCAGAGACCTTTTTTAACTCATCACGTGGTCATGGTGATCATAGCGTTCTACCAGGAAAGCAATGAAACCACAAAAATACTTGGTATTTCTTTCTTTTTGGTTATAGCTATGACTGTGTTGCAACTTACTGTCAGCTTATCACAAGTGGGTTGTGCTTCAAATGTCCAGAAATGTGCCTCTTGTTTATCAATAGTATTGAGGCATCTCTTTGGAAGAGCCTATTTTGTAGACCCTGGCCCTCACCACCAAATCCTTTTGAGTGAGTTTTTTCTTCAACTTCATGAGGTTGTTGGGTGACTTCTAAAGACACCGTTTCCCTCTAGTTAGAGCTTTGTGGATGCTGGTGCATGTCTAAATGCAGACTAGGTCTGCTAAGAGCACAGTGTTTACCTACTGTTGATTTTCAAATCAATCACTAGAGAGTCCAAAAGGAAGGTCAGTTGTAAACATTTCTGAAAGGTACTGGGTTGCTACCATTTATTTTGGATAAAGGTATTCATTATTTTAATTTAGGTTCTGCTGGAGTTTTGGAGAGAATGCTGATTTATTATCCTGGGGTACTGTGCATAATATTCTTAAATATGAATTTCTTCTCCTTGAACTGGAAGATTTAAAAAATACCAGAAATACATTTTTTATGTCTCCATAACTTTCCCAGCATCAGTTTGGATTAATTCTAAATGGCCCATTGAAAATAAGGAAAAAAAAAAAAGGAAAAGAAAATAAGTAAATAAGGCTAATGTTAACCCTTTGGTCAGTGGCCTAAACATATACCATGTTTTTCTGTACATGTAGATTGTATTGCTGGGAAAAAAAAAATCGTCTTCCTTTAGGGCTATCTGCTTAAAGATGGAAAAGGCCTTTTGTCACTTTACAGGAGTTCCAATAAGGATCCTTATGGAGGGCTGGGTGAAGGCGGGAACGATGATGTTGGTGCCTGCGAGCTCTGCTCTATTGAATGGATCGCAGTGACAAGAATGAGACAAATCCTAGAACCATCAGGTCACAGAATTGAGTGAAAGGTTCTCTAACCTAGCATCTTAAACCTGGTCCACAGTTGGCCTTCCCTTGAATCCTGACAAAGGGACACCACCCTCTTAGGAACAAATTTGATCTTACTTAAACACAATTACCTAAAGGCCCTTTTGTCTAAATGTTCCCTTTAAAATGAAGAAGCACAGAGCTCCCTTTGGAAGCTGTTTCACTCGGGACCTGACTTGTAATACAGACTAATGGGACCCTGTGCACTTTTTAGCAGTATGAGTATGAACGGCATGTAGCATTTTTACAGAAAATTATATTTTTGTCATCTCCTAATTCAGGAAAGAAAATGCTTTCACACTGATGAAATATTGCTTTATCCTTCCATATTCCTTAAATATCCTTCCAGCAACTTGAAAAATTGCATGAAGTCAGTTTTGTTCATTTTAACCCTATGGTCTTAGCTGGCAGTGGCAGTAGACAATCTCTCTGTGTGAGGAAGATCGGTCATAAAAATTGTCTTTTCTGAAAACATGATCAGTCTTTGTCTGTTTTTCTTATGCTCTATGTTATAAATTTGTCCAGAACTTACATGACATAATGATACCTAAAGAGGGTCAGTGTCTTATTTCTCTTCTTCAGGACCTCTGTCTCTTTCCCTCTCTCCCTTTCTCTGTCTCTCTACTTGAAAGACCATAGGCTATAAATAAAAATAAGTCCAAGCATAAAATAAATCAGCTTCTTTGCAGCTTTTTTCCCCCAATGGAGAGAATATTAGCAACTAGTTGCATTCTTTGTAAGGGGTAAATGGATAAAATATTTAACGAATAATAATTTCTTTATTCTGTAATTTTTTAAAAGGTAGTTTTGCGGGGCGCCTGGGTGGCTCAGTTGGTTAAGCCACTGCCTTCGGCTCAGGTCATGATCCCGGAGACCCAGGATCGAGTCCCACGTCGGGCTCTCTGCTCAGCAGGAAGCCTGCTTCTCCCTCTCTCCCTCCCCCTGCTTGTGTTCCCTCTCTGGCTGTGTTTCTCTCTGTCAAATAAATAAAAAATCTTTTAAAAAAATAAATAAAAGGTAGTTTTGCAAAAAAAAAAAAAGGTAGTTTCACTATTCATATAATTTGGTATTTTTTAGTATCTTACTCTATGGAATGATAATCTTATTCATGGTATTGAGGTCACGTAGGCCAGCCCCTTCTGTTTGCCAAGGAGAAAGACTCTATCGCTGTAAACTCCCAAGGTGACCTAGGAGTCAATGTCGGGGCTCATCACTCCGACATCCTATTTATAATTTCTGGTTGTCTTAGTGTGTTCTACTCTTAATGTTCTAATCTTTATGTTTCCATAACTTTCCCAGCATCAGTTTGGATTAATTCTAAATGGCCCATCGAAGGGCTTGATTACTCTTAAGGAATGTCTACGGAGTTTTGTTATTTTCCTGAAAAGTAACACGAGCACATCTTCGGAGTACACCTTTTCCCCTTTACTCTTCCTTAATTAATCATCAGCTCATCACTTAGCTATTTTGATGCAATTCTCCTTCAGAGATGTTTGACCCTAGAGAATTATGGCACATAGCCCCTCACCTGGGAGATGGTAGGCTGACCCTCTGCCATATTTGGCATAAACCTCTCCCCCTTCTTACTATTTCAGCTCAAATGACTGAGTTTGCTGGTGAAAAAATATATATTCAGGTAGAAAAATCTGACTTCAGTTTGGATTACATAAACTGGTCTCTCCCAACTGCTCTTGAAACACAGTGATATTTTTTATTAAGTTTCCTAATTTTCAGTCAGTAAGTTCTTCACTGGGCAATTTATAACATTATTACTTCTTCAGGTGACTGAACTTTAGGACACAGATGCACTATTGTTCTAGCCAAGGTAATTGTTTGCAATGCTGGGAAAAACATTTGCAGATGAGTACATTTTGGGAAACTCTGTGTAACATGCAAGTATAAATAAGCATTCTGTGTGTGACTCACTGCCCTATCTTTGTAGACAGACCGAGGAGAGGAAATAAAAACTCTGCATTTTGGTAATTCTTTTCTTGCATAGCAGCTTGTTAATACACAGAAAGGCATTTCAACCTTCGATTTAAATGGGGATAGGTTAAATCAAATGCATAATTGGAGTGCCTCGTTCACATATTAACAGGTATTGACTATTTCATACTTGACAAAATGCTTCTGAACGTCTACTAATCTTGAACTGAATAGAGCATAAACTGAGGCTTAGGAGGTCTGAGATTTGATTGACAGAAACATTTACCATGTTGCTGGTCAAAGATAACGCATCAATCAACTCTATTTGATGAAATCACATCCATGTCTTGCTTTCTGCAAATGAAGAGGTGCTTTTTTTGTAGTTACCCCTCCATTCTCAAACAGGATGTTTATTTACAACATTCAACAACCAGTCTGAAAAGTTTTTAAAGTTTCACCTTTTCTCTCCTGGATCTCATATTCATATTGGTATTTTTACAATACTGGAGGGCTAAAGGAAAACTGTTCTTTTCTCAGTCCTTTGGTGGCTAAGCAACTCTGTAAACTATAAACTACATATCCAATGCTTTTAACTCAAGCTGCTTTCCTCAGAGGTATTCATTCATACAGAGTTCAGATAAAATTTCACCAAAGAGTATGAAACATATTTTAATACTCAAGAGCCACTTGTTTAAGGCAATATTTAATTCATGCTACTTACCAAATTGCATAATGTCTGCTAATTATACAACAATCTACATAATTAAATGCAGGGTAATTTTTTTTAAAAAGAGCAAATGTAAGAAGCATACATTTCCTACTGCTACATTCCTACAATGTGTTGGAGCTCATACATGGAAAGGGGCAAGATTTCTGCATCTATTGAACATTATTGTGGGAAAACGTCCTTTCCTTCCTATTTAAACTGGAAGGCACAATTTAGAGGGATGTCAATCCAGGAGATCACACTCTTTCTTTGGGAAAAAAAAAAAAAAAAAGGATGCTGTGTTTCTTACTTGCTTCCACAATTCAAAGAACTGAATGTGTAGACAAGGAATAAGAAACAAAGTTGCATAACTAGGAAGACAGCAACTGTGGTCTAGGTAAATAGAGTTTAGGTATTATAGTATGTAAATATTTTTGCAAATATTTTCTTCACAGAATTGTTTCACTCAGCCATTGCAAAAGGTCTTGAAATTATTACGATGGGATTCTGTTCCCAGATTGACTCCGTTGAAACTTGCAGGTGTGTATAGCTTGGCAAAGATCATACTCTCTCCTCTTTTTTCCTCCATTCTTGTTATTTGAGTCACCAATTTGAAATGCACCATTACCACCAAATAACTATTTAGCAGTATACAATCACACAATTGTGTGAAGAGACAAACATAATGAGGGACACTAGGGAAATAGGATCCTTTATTCAGAGCACCTATCCTGCACTGAAATGATTGAGAGTTCTGTAGCTTTTGTTAACAAAGTATCCTCTCAACAATTACCTTCAACTAATGGTATGCTAAACTGAACAGGAAATCAAGTCCTGGAATGAATAGATTCATTGGTCCAAGCAACAGAGAGCCCAGGACTGTTTTCGAATTGTTTCAAAAGAGCCAATGTTCTCATTATATAATTATAGCTCAACTAAATTAAAGGATTGATACCTTCTCTGATTTTATATTATTGCTTTTTTAATTCAGCATTAGTGATGTATCTTATTGCTTGCATTGGTAAAGCTGGATATTTAGCTTTTATTTTCCATTCTGGCACCCTCTGTTTTGTGTCTAAGATTGTGTTTGTGAGCTAAAAGTCACATTTAAAACTTAGGGTGGCTGTTCACAAAATACCGCTATTGTTGTATAAAAATTATTTTTCAAATCCAAAATCATTTTCTGTACATGCTTCTGGAAGCAATAATTTTGGTGAATCTTCAAACGGAGTCAAGAAAATGGTAACGTTAAGTAATGAAGGTCAAGGGCACAAGCAATTCATATCTCAGACATTATTTTTCAGTCAATCAGTTTTTTTTTTTTACTACATTTAGCCTTCAGAAGGATGTATTTAATTGTATGTTCATGTGAGATAATTTCCCCTCTCTTTGGATCAGTACTTGGAATCTTCTGCTACCCTGCATCCACAGCATATATTGCCTTGGGAAATGAAATGGGAAATTTGACTGCATGACCCACAGACCCATTTCCTAACAAATTTAGAATGGTCAAATTTGACAAGTCATGAAAAATAATCATTCCTACACAATTCCCCTGTATTCATAATACAATGAAAAAGCAATTCTTTCAGAAATTAGAATTCAGAAAGCTTTCAATTCTAAGTAGAAAGATTTTGAGGAAAAATAATCATAAGTGGTTTTGACGCATGAAGTCTTTATTATTTTCCTTGATCTCTCCTGAAGATATGTGCTATAAAGAAGTCTCGAAATGGCATAAAACTGTAAAGAAGAAAGCAACTGAGGATCAAGTTAGAGGCAATGAGTTGGTCACATAGATTTTATTGGAAGAATTTAATAATATTAAATATGATTTCCTAAAACCTTATAAAACTCCACATATCCATCAACAAAATGAGTTATAACATTTTCTATACCCATTCTATGGAATGTCATACAGCTATTGAAAAGAAGTAAGTTAGATCAATGCTCCCTAAATAATACTCATAACATATTAAGAAAAACATGTTGTAGGACATTACATAAATTAAAATCCATTAAAAAAAATTAGCACTCCAGGGGCGCCTGGGTGGCACTCAGTTTGGTGTCTTGTTTTTGGCTTAGGTCATGATTTCAGGGTCATGGGATGGAGCCCCATGTCTGACTCTGGGCTCTACACTCAGCACAGAGTCTGCCTCAAATTTTCTCTCCCTCTCCCTCTGCCCCTCCCATTCATGCACTCTCTCTCTCAAATTAATTAATCAATTTTCAAAAAAAATAAATAGAAAAACCCCCAAATTGGCACTACATATGTGTATCTGTGAATGTTTACTCAAGTGTAGGAAAAGGTTCACAAGGCTAGAAGCAGACTTTTAACCTTTGTAATTCATTGGCTGTGCCAAGTTAGAGTTTCAGAATTGCAAAAAAGAATTCTTTTTGGGGGCGCCTGGGTGACTCAGTTGGTTAAGCCACTGCCTTCGGCTCAGGTCATGATCCAGGAGACTCAGGATCGAGTCCCACATCGGGCTCCCTGCTCAGCGGGAGGCCTGCCTCTCCCTCTCTCACTCCCCCTGCTTGTGTTCCCTCTCTGTCTGTGTTTCTCTCTGTCAAATAAATTAAAAAAAAATCTTTTTTAAAAAAAGAATTTATTTTAAAAAGGGTTTTTTTTTTTAAAACTGTCAAAATCAAACATTTTTAAAAAGATTTACATGAAAATGTTTTTGTAAGTGAATGCATCTTCTCTGTAACGGGTTTAATTAAGTCTGATTGGCAGGTGTCTCAACCTTGGTGGGATTGTTTCCCTACCCAAAGGAATAACAATGTCTACTTCAGATGGTTGGTGCAGCAATGACTAATACCTATGGTTGCCAGGCAACATGCTACATTCATAATTTTTTAAAAAGATTTTATTTATTTATTTGAGAGAGAGAGAGAGAGAGAGTGAGTGAGAGAGAACATGAGAGGGGAGAAGGTCAGGGTGAGAAGGAGACTCCCTGCGGAGCTGGGAGCCCGATGTGGGACTCGATCCTGGGACTCCAGGATCATGACCCGAGCTGAAGGCAGTGGCTTAAACTGAGCCCCCCAGGGGCCCCTACATTGGTAATTTGATGTACCTACTTATACTCCAAATATCTAGGGATGATGGCTAAAGCATTTTTTAAAAGAAAGAAATGACACGTGATAGCCAGGTGACTAAAAACTTAATTACTCCCAGACCATAAGTGGAACTAAAATACAAAATGATGAGCGGGGCTGAGGCCAAGGCTTACCAAATTGGTTTTTATTGTTCTGATGCACTGTGCTACTTTTAAGCACCACTCCCATGGGATGATAAAAACTAAGAGATCTCTATGATCATAACTTAGAGGTCTCTGTAGAAGAAAGAGGACAGAAGCTAGTTTCTTGGTTTCAAGCAAGGTGCTGAGGTGGCTTTCCTTGCTTAATAAAAGCTGAAAAACACTGCCCCCTCATATGCAGAGTATATGAGTTTGAACACATGTATTCTTACAGCAAGACACTGGATCTACCTGATTATAATGAAAATAACTGTGAAATAAACAAGAAAAAAAGACAACCTTAGATATTTTGCAGCTAAATAATGGATTCCTACAAAACCCATGAATTCAAAGGAAAATCTTAATGGAATTTATAAAGTAGTTTTTATTAAATGAGGAAACACGATTTAACAGACTTACTACATGTAGTTGAAAGTATCAGTGCTTTTAAAGATAATTATGTAACCTCAAATAGATCTAAAAGATTGAAAATGAGTATGTTCAATAGGAGAAATTCACCTGATTGAATATAAAGAAGGTAGAATATAGGGAATTAAAAAAAAAAGACTAGAAATGCATAAAGTAGACAACAGAATAATATTAGAATATTTCAAGCAAATCAAACTGTTTTTTGCATTAAATATATGCTGGAGATAAATAAATACATACCATGTTCATTAATGAGAAAACTCCAAATCACAAAGATGGACAGTCCAACCAAATTAATCTACAAGTCAAGTAAAACACCTGACCAGAAGGTTCCATGACATTTAATGAGGTGACAGAACTCATGTGGTAAATGGCTAGGACACCCTTCAAGGAGAAGAATAAAAATTAAGAACGACTTTCTCTCCTAAATATCAAGACTTGCTACAATACTATAATGAACAAAATGAGATAATGTTGTAATATGAATAGACAAACAATTATGAACACCTAGAAATAAGCCTCAGTGTATGTGAAAAATCCATATACAACACATGTAGAATTAGCAATGGATTACTAAACTCTCTTTATACTCTTGTTCGTTCTGAGGATGCCTTAATAAGGTAGGAAAACTCATAAACAATTATCCACTCTACCATCTCATGTTTTAAAAAAAAATGCTGATTAACCTAAGG
Organism: Spilogale gracilis; assembly: GCA_004023965.1. NCBI lineage: Eukaryota > Metazoa > Chordata > Mammalia > Carnivora > Mephitidae > Spilogale > Spilogale gracilis. The sequence goes on from PITA01003205.1 coordinate 14,724, forward strand.
CTCTGGAGAGAATGACAGTGAGGGAAATTTCCCTTGGGACAAAGAAGAAACTTAGAAGGCTGTAAACTTGATTTCTTATCTCTGGTCAGCATAGTCCTTATTTGCAAACAGTATAATGTGGAAGAAAGACAAGTGAACCCCAACTGTAAAACCACTTTCTTCTTCTCCCTCTTCATTGAAATCAGTGGTCCTGTATCTTCCTCAGAATGAGCTGACTGTCAAGTGAGAAAAATTGGATATGAAGACCAGTATCAATGAGCAAGCAACTTTCTCTCTATGTGTTCTTCCTTTCGGAGGTTCTGAGACACAGAAGTGATTAGACCGAGAAAAGCAAGCGCATAGCTAATATTTCTAACTCCTTGTTTCCACTCTCACATGATCGATAAACTGACTGCATAAACTTCCTCATAGCTAAAAATTATTCTTGCATTGCTTTAGAAATCAAATGATAAGACACTTCTTTCCAAAGTTTAAGCTATCCTTCACCCCACGGGGCAAATCTCCAGCCAACTGTAAATATCCCTACACTCACAGACTTTCTTGCTTAAACCAGAGCTTTTTTCCAGGAGCTCATTTACAAAGCTCCTAAAAATGTATTGTGATGACTACATTCTTTCCTCATGCCACTGTGAAAGAAGGGAGATCCTTCAGTACTAAATGAGTCTCAAGACTGTTAAACCCTGGGAACTGATGGATTAGATCATTAGGTAAAATGCCTCTATAAGTAAGATTTGCCAAGTTTCTAATGTTACTAATCTTTAACGTACCGTAAAAATTGCTGTGGATTTACATGGAGCAATTATTTTGAGTACAAGGAAGAAAACCTCATTACTCAGAGTTATTACTAATAATCACCATCATTAACATTACTGGCAAGAGGGCAGTTATATGGCAAGTTAGACTAGGTTAGTACCAGAGACAGAAAACAGAAAAACCCTCCCCTGAGGGCCTATAGTAAGTTTACAATTTGCATAGAGAGTCTGTAATAATGAGCTGTGTGTTAAGAAGGTCTGGTGCTCTGTTATGAGTCTCTTCAAAGAGGTGAATCTCCCAGGAATTACAGTCGCTGTCTTTAAGAACCCCTGAAGTTTTATCTCTGTAAATGTGTTTGTTGCCTTGACTGTTTTTTTTTTTTTCAAGATTTTATTTATTTATTTGACAGAGAAAAACATGGCTAGATAGGGAACACAAGCAGGGGGAGTGAGAGAGGGAGAAGCAGGCTTGCTGAGCAGGAAGCCCGATGAGGGGCTCGGTCCCAGGACTCCAGGATCATGACCTGAGCCGAAGGCAGTTGCTTAACGACTGAGCCACCCAGGCGCCCCCCGACTGATGTTTTTAAGCTAAGTGAAATTCTCATCAATACGGGAAAACTTTGCCAGTTCTCAAGGGAAATGCGTTGTAAAGAGAGCAAATATAAGACGGGAATTAGCCTCACTCACAAATACATGAACTAGACCATTTTTTCCAGAAGACGGTACTTTAAGTTAATTTCATTGCTTATAGACAAGATAATCCAAAATCCTTCTTGAGAGAGCCCAATAACCAAGACATGTTGTACTTGGATGACATTTAAAATGAAGTATGAATGGTACTTTAAATTTACAGCAAAATCTGTAATAAAATTCCTCTTTCCTGCCTCTCAGTAGACAATGCATTCAATTTCAACTGTAATTTTTAGAAAGTATATTTTGCCATGGACCTGACTATAAGTTTCACTCATTGAGGTTAGATACACTATTTTATCATTTTAAAATTTTCTTATTAAAACTGAATGCTAAGCCTTGAAGCTAGAACCTAAGACTGGTATGTTAGAAGACTTAAGTTTTGACATCTTAGCAAGTACATGATCAGATGAAAGAAAAGAAATGTACTAAACACAAAGATGTTACACTGAGATTAAAACCACCAAAGGCTAGAGCCTACTCTGTGTGTGATAGTTATCTTTGTAAGAATCCCAAGAAAAGAAATGCCTACGTCAGAAAGATGGGTTTGATAAAATATAAATAAGAGGTACAACCAATTTGTGGGGTAATTTCAAAGAATTGTACTATGAACTGAAAATTATCTAAAATCTCTTACATATTTGGTAATGCATTTAGAAACATTGATGACATAGTCTTTTACTAAAATCATATATAACCCAGGCCTTTAAAATATAGATGCATATGTTGCATTTATTTTATTTTAAAGTTATTTTGGTTTTGCTAAGGGGTTAGGGTGCTTATAATCTCTTCTATTTGGGTTGACATTCCTAGAAAATACTACTTGGATAATTACCCATTGAAAAGGTAAGGGCCCTTTTCCAGAAACACATTTAAATAACTATTCTAGTATTAGAGAATGTGAGATGGGAAATGCTTACTACCTGTCCTTCTCTGATAAAATACTCACAGATTTTCACTGACCTCTTCCCCCCCGAATCCATGATTTTTCATCAATCCCATATATTTCCCAGGGTTTAAACACTAGTTTATCAAATTATTTACCTTGCACTATTTATATTATTTTATAATGTTTGTTTAGATTTCTGTTTCAAAAGAGATGTAGCAAATCACAGTGTTTTAGACATTAAATGTAAGAGACCTGTGGTGGAATTCTAGTTTTGTCATTTTGCTAGCCAAGAAATTTGTTTAATACTACAACTCATCTCGCAAGTTTGATTAAAGGATGGGTTGAGGTCATGCACATAAGGCAGGTACTAAACACAATTATTCTAGCAATGCTTAGTATCAATAAGAGAACTTCCTGTACTGAGACAGTCTTAGTGGGGAGTCTTTCCAACTATATGTTAGGACTAACCTGTGTGTAGGTATGACCTAGTGTTGATCCATCTATCCTCTTCCATACATAGACAGAGGCATCAGGAGCCCTGGATGACTATATCTTGCCACAAGCTGCCTTGTGATTCCCCCTAAGTCCTAGGATTTTCCAATTTTTGTCTTTATATGAAAGTGATGGAAAATTATTGGCTAAAGACTCAGAGAAGATAAATTTCTATGTTAAAAAGTTGAACTTAAAAGAAAATAGGTAGAAAAATAATCACTACTTAAGAGTTATTAATCTGTAGAGATAAAAGTTCATTCTAAACCTCTAAGTGACTTGATTTCCCTTGCTATATTAGCTCCTCTCTAGTTTTCTTCCTCAATAATAAAATTTGTAAATGTAATTGAGAAAAGGATTTCAATGAAAATCCTTTTTGGGGTGAATCTTTGTTGACTGCTTCACTCATTTTTTTCTTTTGTGTGATTAACCTTGAAATCATAAAAAAGAATTCCAACCTAAGATTTTCAATATTTTGGATGGTAAAAAGCATTATTTAATCAAATTTCACCTCTGATCTATGTATTTTTTCATCCATAACTGTCATCTTAGAAATACTGTGAAATACTTTCTTAGTATCTCAAAAATTTTACTAAGGCAATTAGACTCAAAAGATAAAAGGCTATGGAAAGAGCTGAATTTGGTGATTTTACTTCCTGCTGTAGCTCTCACCCAAAGCGTGTTTTCTAGACCCTGGTACTTTAAGGAGAGGGGACTGAAATATTGACATGATTAATTTAAAATAACTAAATAACTAATTAATTTAGAATAACTTGTATTAAGACAGATTCATTTATACTAGAGTCTGGTATATACGTACTGCCAAAGGTTGAAGAAAAATTCATGAGAAGAAAATAATCTGAAAATTGCAAAACCATATCACGATCTTTTTCTTTTTTTCTTTCTCTCTTTTTAAACAATAATTGGGAGGTGTTGTCATTTTGGGCAGACTGTCTCAGTCCAATGGGTTAAACATGGGCATTCCCTTGAAGCAGAGCCAGAAAACATCTGAACTAGAAAATGTATTAAATGGCATGGTCAGAAAAGCAGTGTGCCATGACTATCTTTTTTGGTGTGTGAAAATAATGTTAGAGAGTTTGAAAAATGAATCACTTTTATAATTTCTTTAATGATCATTATTTCAGGGGATAGATTTATCCATAGTCTCAATATATCGTTTCTTCAACCCCTCTGTAGCATTTTGCTTTGATTTTTTTTTAGGGGGGTTTCAGTGAAACATGTACACAAAGGTAGGTAACTGAATTTTTCTGTGGGAAGAGTTTCAAGGCACAGCCTTGAGTACTTTGGCGGTTCTAAAACCATATTTCTGAAATTCAGATGAGCTTCCATTTCCCCGAGGATATTTTACCCATCTTAGGTCACTGTATCAAGCATGGAACATATATAGCTAAAGACAAACTACATAAGAAATTATAAGTCGTAATCACAACAATGTGGGGGAATTTCAATCATGTAGAAATATAACTAGGAGTCTCAAATACTAGAAAATAAAGGGAATTGCATTATTTTGTCCCCTGTCACCAGAAGAAAACTTCACCAAGGAAATTGTTCATATGACATACGTCCCATTGGTTCTATTTACATTTATACACTAACTGGGAATTTCAGGGCTCAAGAGCCTTTCCTCTTCGTGTGGTCACTGCTAATGCTCAGGCTGTGTGACGTTCTTTACATAGGTCTAAGGTAAATTATCTTAAGGCAATTAAGACATTTTTAAAAGTGCAAATGAAAAATTCCCAGCCTCCTTCTGACAATACGTACGAATTGATCTGAAGACTTTCTCAGCAACCATGTGCTTTCTTTTCAGTTGCACAAACAGCTCTAACTATGATCCTCTTCTCATGGTCCCTGTTTCTATACTCTCATTTGTCACTGGATGGACCCATTAGGTATCCTCAAATGTCACTACATCTAGAAAGTGCTTCCCCTGAAAAAGGGCTGAGTGCATGACTTTGGCGGAACACTCCCATAATTACTGTTAATTCTATATTTTATTGATTATTTAAACTAAATATCATTTACAGATCCACATAAAAATACATCCTTCTGTCTTGCCTTAATGTTCCTTAGGTTCCTTCATACTCCTTATATCACCTTGGATTCCTTCCTAGTTTTTGATGTTTCTGCCCATATTTTCAATTGTTTAAATATCCATCAGCATTTCTGAAAGTTTATAGGAAGAGCAAGAGGCAGTGGGGTAAAACTGGATATTTCTCACCTCCTGATCAGTTCCTCGTATTAAGAATGACTAAAATTAAGTTTAAGTTGTCATTGCTGTGCTTAAAATAAACAGTCATTACTTCAAATCCCTGTACCATAGTTAAAATAGACATGTGCTCATTAGGAGATTATTTAAGATTATTTATCTTGTACCTTGAGTTGTTAAAATAATGTCATGCAGTGATTAAACTGTGCAATAGCACAAGGCTTAAGGGTCTAATAGCTTTTTAAAGTAATGATGGATGCTTCCTTATTGTTTACTTGTTAGTTTATAATGTTCTTTCTGGACTGCTCGTGTTCTTGAACTGTGCATTATGTAATGAACTTCCAAACAATCTCTATTTGTCCATTAATATCCAGGTTAATAGCTTCCATAACATCCTGTCTGTTTCATCACTGGAAGGTTATTTAACCGCCTGGATGCCAAGTATCCACATCTACAGAAATGAAGATGATGAGATAAACCTTATAGCTATTGTGAGGTTTAAATTAAGTAGGGGACATTTGTAAGATTCTCAGTAGATGAAATGTAGTCACAGGCAACAGAGTAGTTTACAATCAAAGTTTGCACACATGTTGCTAAAGGCAAAGGAGGAGAACATAAAGGAGAAAAGGAACAAAATGATGCAAGTGCTTAGTTGGGTTTGGTGCCTTTGGTTTCCCTTCATCAGGTTTCCTTTTTTGGAGGGGCACCCATAATTCAGATCTCAGTTCTTTTTCCCTGCTGGTGCTCTCAGAGTTTGGATGGAAGGAAGTGGTCTTAGGTTAGTGGAGGACATAAATGAGGCCAAATCAGAGTGAGCATGGTTTCAAAAGATGTGACGAGTAAACACAACTGAACACATGAACAAGGCAGGATAATGGAGAGAGGTATGTTGAGTATGATGTGGAGAAGAGATATAGCTTAGGAGGTTGGGCATTAATAGTCCTTGACAGTTTCTCTCTCTCTCTCTCTGTCTCTCTCTGTCTCTCTCTCTCTCTCTCTCTCTCTCTCTCTCTCTCCATACTGTGGATCATGAAATCAATTTAGTTGGTTTTAACTAGGACTTTTTCTTTCCAATAAAGGAAAGAGAAGAGAAAATATCATAGGGTTGTTTTTTTTTATTCTAGTTATGTGTATGTTTACTATTTCAGTTACCATAGATTGTTGAAAAATAAATAAAAATATTGAGAACATTCTTAGCTTCATTCTCTTCATAATGCCAGGCCTTAAAAACACAGAAATATGAAACAACGTTTTGGCCAAAGTATGACTGTCAATGCATTTTTAAATATTCAGTTTTCATAAACCACAGTCAATCACTCAATAATATTTGTTCAAAGGTTTTTTGTGGTCTCTTATTTATGTTCCTAGTGACTGCTTCTGAAAGTATAGATGACATATTCTTTTTTAAAGATTTAATTAATTCATTCATTAATTTGAGAGATAGGGTGGGGGGAGGGGTTGGGGAGGAGTAGAGGTAAAGGGACAAGCAGATTCTGCACTGAGCATTGAGACCCACACAGGACTCCATTTACAACCTGAGCTGAAACTAAGAGTTGGACACTTAACCAACTGAACCACCCAGGAATCCTGGGATGCTATATTCTTAATGAAAGTTGGACATTTAATAATTCAACCAAATGTGAATGTATCATGTTTCTACCAGAAAAAGAAATCAAAATCCATCTGCTTCTATAGAAGGACCAAGTAGGACCAAGAAATTTGCTAGGTAGACTTGGTCAGCTGACAGCTATGGTCTAAGATGAGCACCTTGGATAGCTCCAAAATAAACCAGTGGCCAAAGGGAAATAAGCTATTTCATCTGAAGTTTGTTGAGATTCACAAGATCTTCCCTACTCTCAAAGTAGACCCTGATAATCTTAAAGTGGCAGAACCCACTCATTAAGAGCTTTGTCTTCATCTCTGGAGGTAACCTTAGATTTATTTTCTGTGAATGGCAATCTGTATTTCCTGGGGGTAGTAATCCAAATATCTAAGGAGATACAGACCCACAGCTGGATAAATGGAGATATTGGCATCATCCATTGAGTTTCTTCAAATGACCTTTGAACGGTCTTTCTCTCTCTCTTCTGGAGTACTATGAGGAATCAAATTCTATACCTAGATACCTCCTGCCTTTAGAATAGGAACAACTTACTCCTGGTCATGAAACTGTCTTAAGTCAGTCAGGCATAGTATGAAAAAATAGACTTAAAGTATGGAAATGGTGTATGGTCTCAGCTCTGTCCATTTCTAGTTGTGTAACCTTGAGATAATAAATTTCCTGGTCTTACCTTCTTAGCTATACACTCAAGCTTTTAATACTGTCCTATTTAATTTGCAGACCATTGGCAAAAATGAGATAATGTATATATAAGTATTTAGTAAGAGCTAATGATACTCAGAAACATAAAATAGTAGCACCTCATATACATGTATTTAGAAGTTTTTTTAATATATAATTATAGAATTTAAGTTAAATTAGATTTAGGATTATCAGGTAAACTGGGGTAATATTTTGAAATATTACCTCTAACTCTTCTTTCTTATTTTCTATAACATCTCCTAGAAACTTCATGGTATTTCCTAGAAATTTCATGGTATTTCCAAGTAGGAAATAAGCTATGACATGATCTAATTTTTACCTTTATGAAAACTATTTCTGTAAGATTCTGGAATAAATGGTGAATGGAGACTGGGCCTTGGCATTGCTAGCTGGTCGTATAACTGATTCTAGAATCCTATGCTATCTGCTCTCAGGATCTTTTAGACTCTTCACATGGTTTTTAGATTTTATTTATTTGACAGAGAGATCACTGGTAAACAGAGAGGCAGACGGAGAGAGAGAGGGAAGCAGGCTTCCTGCTGAGCAGAGAGCCCAATGTGGGGCTCTATCGCAGGACCCTGAGATCACGACCTGAGCCAAAAGCAGAGGCTGAACCCACTGAGCCACCCAGGTGCCCCTTCACACGGTTTTTATATTCTTCTTCTCTCCCTAGGCTCACACGTGGTCTTTCCTTAATTTCCTTCCTATTTCCAAGGGACATTATGGCTGGGGTCCAGGTCTGACTTTCTTTATGCCCTTCCCATCATTTTCTATTGCCTTTGGAGAACTTCCTTCTACCTACTCTACAGGATAATGATGGTGTCTATTGTCTAACATCACAATTTCAGTCAAGCTTAGTTCCTCTATATTCACAGTTCCTGTGTTAAATAGCTATAGTTCTGAGCCCTGGACTAGGTATTCAGCCCTGGACCAGCTATTCTTTTCATACTTTCCCCCAGATATTTCTCCTATCTATTATTAGGTGATTTCTACAATATGGTTGTCTTTTTCTATCTCCTAGCTGATATTGTTCATAGTATCTTGTTCTCATCTTTTTGTTTTCCTTTTCTGTATTTTTGGTCTAAACCCTCTTAATAAAACAGGCGGTGTTTGTGTGATTTCCAGTCTCATAACCCATATCCACCCAGAGATGATCAGTTGCAGTTTGTTCTTGGATATTAAGATGACTATATGAGTCTTACGCGTTCCTGGTCTTTACAAAGACTATTTTACTAAGTTTATTTTAATACTGGACCCTATCCCCATCTAAAGGGACATGTTTTAGAGGTCATTGTGTATAGATCTGTGTCTGTTCCATAAATAGGTTCTGGCATTTTCTGATTTTTTTTAAATAATAACAGGCTTTAAAAATATTCTTTTACTTCCTTTTACGCATAACAAAGAAGATACTGAAAAATGTTTCAGAAACTCAAATCTCCTATTTATAAGGGGAATGTGGGGCCTCTGCTCATATTGTCCATGACAAAAGGGCCAGAGAAAATAGTAAGTAGTTTTCTGTCTTTGGAAATGTTAATTTATGGTGGATGAGAGAGAATGTAGAGGACCCAACAGCAGGAGTAAGGAGATCCAATGTTGCAAATAAAATTGTGTATTGGGAAAACATAATAGAAAATAGTAAGAATTTTGATAAGAAGGAAAGAGATAAACTTGGGTTTTTTTTTTTTTTAATGAGTAAACGTGGTTTTAGGCCACAGATGTTTCTTATTACAGAACTTCATCTCCACTCAGAAACAGAAACATATACTCTTCATGGTAGTAATTCAGTCACCTTGTATTTAAATACTTACCCTATGAGTAACTAATCACATGAGGATATATCCTTCTCCCTGCTAAATTCCTTAATTTCTGACTCTCCTTGGTTAGCTCTGGGAGGGAAGAGAGGGAGGTATTTTCATGGCATGAGGAGTTGGTGATTGTTCGGCTTGACTGTCTTGGATTGAATGATTCATTGGATTGGATTGATTGTCATATCTGACTGCACCCACCTCTCATGTTTCCAGGCGCCGTGTGGTCTCCACACCATGTGCGTTATGCTGTGTACACTACTTAGATTACTTTGTTATGATATTGATTCCTCTTTCAGTTAGATGGTGCTCTTGGCCACCTCTTGGGCACATATATGAAACTTTCAGATCCTCATTCACAGCAGAGGAGAGATGTCCTTCACTAGCCTTCACTCTCTTTTCTCCAATCTGAGATTTCTCTAGTCTCCTTCCCACAGGCCAGATAATGTTACACCTTTTCTGAGTGGGAAAGTTACTCATTTTCCCTTGTGCATTCTCCTCACATTTTCGTTTATGATATAAACTCTATAATCTGAGTCTTTCAATATTTAACATTTCAAATGAAAACAAACTTTCGGCATTCAAGAATGTCCTTTTGCTCTCCTTCAGCCACTGACTGCCTGATCTAATAGTTACCCACTACATTAAGTTGGACTAGTTCCTAAGAATTACAATCTTCTGAATGCAGAGAAAGCAAGAGAACCTAACCTACTGAACTGTTTTCCAGGTTAGATAAAGGAGACAACCATAAAGCTCTAAGTTGAGTTCCTGACTATAATATACTTTCAATAAAGATTAATAATTAAATTTAATATACTTAGCCTTCCTGAGGAGCACTCATAACAGTATGATTGGACTTGTTTAGAAAACAGTTTTAAGCTTAAAATTTATATCTGAGAAAAATGCAGTAAATCCTTGACATTTGAAATTATAAATTTTTATTGTGATGTGTAATTTTACATAGCTGTGAGTTGGAATGTACCAGTTACCTGACAATGCAAGAGTAAGTCATTTAGATAATTAACTGAACTTGCATTGAGAAATACCCAATATCAGCACCTCATATAGCTTTCTGTTATTTTATGCATTATCATAGTCGTTATTTGGGGGATGTATCAAAGCTATCTACATATATACTTCATGCCACATGCTAGTATAGTTATATAAACTGTTCCTATTTTAACCACTGTTCTGTGAAATAAATGGCAGTTTTCTCCTCTTTGACTCAGTTTAGCAGGTTCATAATAGAAATAAAAGGAAATGCTTTATTATGAGCAAATTGATAATAGAAAAATACATTGGATATAATGTTTTAAAATAACTGAAATTAAATTGCCATATTAATATATATCTATAACAATGTGCTTTGATTATCCTTAATTTAATTGCTATTCTTTTTTTTTAAGATTTTATTTATTTATTTGACAGAGAGAAACACAGCGAGAGAGGGAACACAAGCAGGGGGAATGAGAGAGGGAGAAGCAGGCTTCCTGCAGAGCCGGGAGCCAGATGTGGGGCTCGATCCTTGGTCTCTGGAGTCATGATCTGAGCCAAAGGCAGTTGCTTAACCAACTGAGCTACCCAGGAGCCCCTAATTACTATTCTTGATGATGTCCTAAATATGAATTTATAAGACATAATTATATTTCCCCAAAGTTTGTTTCTGTTACCTTCTTATCCACTGCATTTTTGCTAATTACATGTTTTATTGCGTGTTCTTTACCCAGACATGAAAACAATTTCAGATTCTTATACTAAACATTCAATTATAATGTAAGGAATCTTGAATTATGATATATTTAAAATATCTTTGTAGCTGCCTTTCCAAACCTTAATTACTTAATCCTGTCTATAGCTATAGGCTGATTGCAACACATAAGCCATAAATAATAATAATTTTATTCTCCAAATTTAAGTTTTCCTCCATATTCCATGCAGTTAAATCAAAAGGATTTTAGTTACAAAATGGGAACTTTCTATATTGCATATTAGTATATCATCAATACAGCTGGTTCCTAAAAAAATAAATTGGTCATTATTTTAACAACACTAAGAGGGCATGAATTAGGAGGGGGAATTACATTTGAATATGTGAAGTAACCTGATTTTGTGTGACCTGCCATTCTTGGAAACTGTCTAATCATTTGGGATTGTGGAGATTTTCCCAGTTTGTTTTGTTGAAGGGATCTAGCCTTTTGGCCATCTCACTTGAATCACTTTTTAAAATATTAACTAAGAGATGTATGATAATATAGAAAAGTGCATACAATTTATGTGTGTAGTTTTTAAAAGATTATAAAACAAAGCTATGCGTACCCCATCCTGACTGAGAATTAGAACACTGCCAGCACCTTAGGACTCTCTCTGCTTCTCCACAGCACCTGCTGCTTCTAATGTCAAGTGTACCACTGACTTGCATGGTGTGCTTACTATTATTCCCTTGCTCTTCTTTAAAACTGTACCATCTATTCATATATACCCAAACATGTTAAACTTGAAAGAGAAAAGAGAGAGAAACATGCGAAACCTAGCTATATAAAGAAAAGATAATACCTTGTCAAATGAAGACTCTGGGAAGAAAGCTTAATAAAATTTGATTTTAGCTGCTAGGAAGCTTTAAGAGTTCCTCTGTAGTGGGTAAAGTTATGTGTGAATCTTGGGGAGTAGAGCTTATCAGGTTTGTGCATCATTCTTAAAATGACTTAAATCTGTGAACTGAATTAATACAATACATACGGTCTCCAGATGTTTAATTTCAATATCCAGCAGTGAACTGGAGGTGATTTTTCACTCCATCTATTCTAGTCTATCCCTGATGATGGGCATCCTGCCCAGAGGAGCCCAGCAGTTCTGATGCTTCATGCCTCTAGTGAGGAATAAAACTACTATAAATGAGAACCTAGTAAATTTTTGAGCAGTGGTGACTGCCAGAAAGTTCCTCCTATTCATAACCTAGAGTAGGCTATTCATTTTATTCATTTTATTCTATTTTCTGAAGCCACACTAATTAATTCCTTATAAATATGATGCTTTCAGATCTTTGGACATGAATCTGACATATTTTCCGAGTGTTCATCTATTCTAATTAATCCCATTCTTTCTTAGTAGTTCTATAAGAATATGTCCTGTAATACAATATATTTATGAAAATTGCTGCTGAGGATTGTTTTTTCCCCCCTTTTTAGGTTTTCCTCAACATTTTGTCCAGCCCAAACAAACAAAACACCAAAGCACACTTTATATACTTCCATTGAGAAAAATAGAAAAAATTATGAAAAGTCAGAGGTATCTGCATTTCTCTGAAGAATACTATAGATCTTACTGTTGGAATATCTTGAGTACAGTTAGTCAACAATCAGTGAATTATCTTAATTTTCCTAATGGGTTTTTTTCTAATTAATCTTTTTAATGGATTTCAAATTTTATTTTGTTTCTTTTGTTTGCTTTTTTTAGTTTTTGAAGAACCTCTCTAAGTGAACTCTAATACAGAACCCCACTAATGAAGACTGAATGTATAACTTCTAGAAGCAGAGGGAGGACCACGATCCATTCTCTGGTCTGTTTTCTACCTCCTGAAGTGCTCAAGGAAATTATGAAAATCCAAAAGCTCTGGATAAAGCTACTTTAAGACCACTGTTCTAGATTATTTCTCTCCCTCTCACGGAAAAAGAGGAGATCTATAGATGAAGGGGATTTTAGAACTTCCTAATTTCACATATGAGAAAGTGACATAGTGAATGAGTCAGGGTTCTCTAGAGAAACAGTACCAATAGGAGATAGATAGAAAGATAGACAGAGAGATAGACAAAAGGAGATTTATTATGGGAGTTGTCTCATCATGATTATGGAGTCAAAAACCCCTGCATACGCCCTCTGCAAGCTGGAGACTCACAAAAGCTGATAGTGTAATTCACTTCCAGTCCAATGTCCTGAGAACCAGGAGCTTCAATAACCCAGGAAAGGAGAAGATGCATGCCCATTTCAAAAAAAAAGGAAATTTCCCTTCCTCCATTTTTTTTTTCCTAGTAGGGCTCTCAATAGATTAGATGATGCCCAACCATGTTGGTGAGGGTGAATCTTCCTTCCTCAGTCTATTGATTCAAATGCTAATCTTTTCCAGTAACACTGCACAAACCCTGCCACAAATAATGTTTTACCAGCTATTTGAGCCTCCCTTACCTTAGCCAGTCAGGAGGATACAATAAAATTAACCCAGAGAGATGGGTGAATTAATCAGGTCTTTGAGATATTTTCATAGTAAAGTACAAAGAATAATCACCAACAAGAAACAAACAAAATGACACAGCTCAGGTATTTCTAAAAAGGAAGGAAAATAAAATGAAAAAAAAATATTAATCCAACAGATGGGAAGCTGGAGGACAAATAACCAGATTGGTTGAAAATACAAATTATGGTAGAATTAATAATATATGTTAGTAATAGATATTCATGTAAACATAAGACTAAATTCTCCAGTGGAGAGACAAAAATTATTATATTGGATTCAAAAGCTAAGTCTGGTTGAATGATCTGTATAAATACTATCCTAATAAAAGGGATTCTGAACAGGCAAAAGTAAAGAGATTAATAAAGATACAACCCAAAGAAAAGTGATGCACTTGTAACAATGAATGAGGTACTTTTTGTTAAAAGCATAATTTAAGGTGAAGTAATTATTAACTAGCAAAGGAGTACCTTTTTAATAACAAAATAATCCAAAATTTTCATGAGTCTACTAACAAAGTATCAATATATATGAACTAAAAATGGGAAGAATTAAAAGGATAAATTCAAAGAACAGTCCCAGTGAGATATTTTTGTAGATCTTAGGGAATGAGAGCTTAAGCAAACCCAAAATGCTAGAAATTTCCTGTGATATCCTGATTTATAGCAAACACAGACTTGTTCTTGACAGGGAGCTCCTAAAAATCTAGGTATTTCCTGAATGAAGAGAACAACAAATGTATTTATTGTTATGTTAATGCAGTGACTTTTGGATCCTGGGACTGGTTGTCAGGAGAACCAACCCTGTGTCTAGAAGATTGGAACTTTCAGTCCCTAATCCCCTCCCCATCCCCACCTCTGGTCAGGGAAGAGCCACTGGTATGATAGATGGAGTTCAATCACCAATGGCCAATGGTTTAATCAACAATGAGTGTGTAAGGATGTCCCCATAAAAACCCAAAAGGAAGGGTTTAGAAAGCTTTAGGGTTGTTGAACACCTGGGGATCTGGAGAGAGTAGTGGGCGTGGGGAGGAGACAGAAGCTCTGTGCCCTTCCTCCATACCTGGCTCTTCCATCTGGCTGTTCCTGAGTTAGACCCTTTCACAATAAACCGGTAATCTAGTATGTGAAGTGTTTCTCTGGTTCTGTGAGATGCTCTAGCAAATTAAGTGAAGGAGGAGGTTGTGGGAAACTGACTTATAGTCAGTTGGAAGTTAGGTAACACAGGCATGTGCTGGTTGGCACCTATAGGTGGGGAGGGGCAGTCTTGTGGGACTGAGCCCTTTAATCTGTGGGATCTGATGCTGTCTTCAGGTAGATAGTATCAGGATTAATTTGAACTGTAGGACACCCAGTAGGTGTCCAGAGCATCACTTGTTGGTTGGGGAACCCCTCTCCCTTTACACACATTGAACTTGGCTCCAGGAAATCAAAAAGCTCTCACAATGTTTCCTAATGGCTCTTTGTGAGCTCAGATTCCATGGCAATTATTTTCCACTGGACACAATTTGTATAGCCTTGCTTTGGGAGTAGTTTCATAGTTTTCTCTAACACCTGCAAAATTCACAGGTCTCAAACTCAGTTTTAATGTTATATTCCAACACACAGTCATGACACTATAACAAGAAAGAATTTAAAGAATTGAATAGAGTGGATCTCAGTCCCTCACACAATAGTGACACATATTTTTGGCTTTGAGGTGGTTTTGGGCTCTATTTCTACTCATGGTCAGTGGCAGGCTCTTTTCATTGGCTGTGGTCTAAGAATGTTGCTTGGGGATATTATGAATTTCAGTTTGTAAACAGTAACAGTGAGTTGCTGGATCCCAGACTCATGCTGTTCAGTACCATATCTCATTTTGAATCCATGGCTATAGTTTCAAAAACTTCTGCTCCATTATCTCAGTTACCCTCTGGTGCCTCAAAACTTAAGCCCCTATTTACTGACATATTTCCTTTCCTGCCTCCAAACCAAAGTACATGTTTTAAATATGTGTGGATATATATTTATATTTATTCATATTAGTATAAATTCATAAAACTGTATGCATTTTCATGATTGGAACAGAGGGAAGGGTTTCCAAATGTGTTTGACTTATCACTTTATCTAAGAACTTGTGACCTGGCTTTTTGCATTTACATATCTAATCTGAGGGAGAACTCAAACTAGAATCCTGTTTGCTTATTTTCACTTTTACTATGTCCATTTGCCTCATGACTTTGAAAGACATTGACTAAAATTTTGCCAAACCTGAAGGTTGAGAAGGTAATGCCATTTCCCTGATTGAGTCTTCTAGTACCATCACCTAAAAATGAGATTTTTAAAAATAATTTGTCTGTAGTAAATTTATGCAAGTTCCTGATGATCACAGTTTGGGGTTGGCTTTAGGTGTTTAATTCTTCCTTGAGAACTTTTAGATGAACTTGGATCACGTCTACATCGGCAAAGCAGAGCCATCTAATAAATTCAGTACAAAATGTGATTGTAGAATTGTCTAAATTGACTTTCTAGGCTGTCCAGATGATTGCCCAAGCCTCTGAATTATTGACAGTTTAGATGTGAGTTTATGATAATAGCATATTTTATTGCCTATTTCTGAGAGATTAAAGTACTGACTTTCCTGAAGAGATATGCATCAGATATTATCTCTTTTGATGACCTTAGGGGCTAATTCTGACCAACCTGAATTGATCACAAGTTTCAAAGAATAAAGGAAAAGATTAAGAAGAGGGAATATTTTTTATTATCTCCTGAAATAGTGCAGAAATATTTATAAACACAGTTTTTCATTTATGTTTTTCAGGGGATTCATAAATTGCAGTATCAATCTCTTTTAAGTGTAAATCATTGGGAAATGAAACATACGATAATTATACTGTACTTAAAAAATACACTTCATCATGGGGGATGTCATTTCCATGCAACGTCATTGTTCCTAGCTCCAGTGTCCTTTTCATTATACCAGATTTTAAAAGTTAGGAGAAACAAGGCACTCAAAAAAAAAAAGTGGAGATGACTAGTGTATTTTATTCATATTTCTAATATGCAGATATGTGCAACAGCCTTTAGACTTGTGGAGACACAGCCAGTGTAGCTTTAACAAGGGCAGAAATGTACAAGCCCTTTTTTTCTCTGCTGCCTTCATGTAAATCTCCCCCCATACTCTAGGTTCCTGGGTAACCAATTAGCATTATCGCCCCTGCCAGTCTCTTCCCGCCAAAATTTAATACTGCAAGTTCTTGCAAAAGGATGTCCGGTCCGTCTCCCCTGATATGCTGCTAAAGGATAATTTTTAAATGCTGTGAGGTTTTGATTTTTAAAAGACATTTGCCAAAACAAAATCTGTTTTGATCTTCAATCAAGCAACGGAGGAGCCAGCCTCCACCTACGGTTCCCTCACCTCCAGGTGGATGCCAGCCCTTTCCAGAACTCCCCGTGAAGGCTCCTGGGGAGAACCTGCCTCGGCCTGCTCATGTACCGTGGGTACCTAGCAGCCTGTAGGATGCCAGGAAAGAAGACAGAAATCGTCCTTCCAGCCTTCCTCCAAAAGAGACAGCAGCAAAGCATTTCTGGCTGCTTAGCTTATTTCTAGCCCCACAATTTTCAAAAGTTGCCTCGCTTGGAAAGACCTCCTGTCTCATATTTGAACATAAGAATTCTGAAGACAGTTCCTTCTTGAGTGATTTCTAATATGTAAGTGTAGTTGAATTCAGGTAAGGCGAAGGAAAGGATGCAAATGAACTTGCATTTCTTTCATTTCCAAACATCTCAAGAAATTGCTTCTTCCCATTTCAACTATGTTAGTGTTGTTCTTGTTTTCTAAGAAGCTGATGTAAGCATTCTTCCCAGATTTTCCTCTATTGACTTCATTCCAGGAAACATATATTTCTGTTTGGGCTCATTACTTATGGTGCATCCAAAAATCATATGGTGTAGTTTCTTGCAGAGTTCAAAAGGATTTCTGTCTTTGCATTGTAGAGGACCAACAGATACTGATTTGTTTCCCTTAAGTCTTCTGGTCTTTGGTAGAATAAGGGTGCCTGATATTCGTCCCCATTTTTATCATGTTTACCGATTTTGTTGGCCTGTCTTCTATCCACTATTCTCTTCTCTAGAGAAGCCAGCACCAAACTGGCTTGCTTTGGGAATATTATCATTTGTTAATAATGTGTTTAAGTTTTTCTCACATGATTTAAGAAGGTAATTATAACATATCATCTCAGGGTAATAAAAATGTACAATACACATTAAGTAAAGTTTTATTCAAGTCTTTAGCAGCCTTGAATTCCTTCCAGGTTTTTTAGGGGAAATTTTCACCCCCAGGGGCTGAGGAACTTGGCATAGAACATCCATTAAGTATAACGAGAGTCTGGTTCCCAGTAAACAGCAATGAGAACTTGCCTTCAAAAAGTCCCTTTGATTTCACTTCAACAGATAGAAAAAAAAATTATGCTTTGTGTCTTTCGTCCTCAGTTTTATGATTGGACCAGAAACAGAATCCTTGTTTTATAAAGTAGCTGCTATGTTGTTTTCTCTGCACTTTGTGTTCCAATTTAGTAAAACTCATTGGTTTTCACAAATATATCATGAATTGAACAAAAATGTGATAAATGTTCCCTTTTAGCAACTTAGGACTGATTTTCCTGGGGCCTCAGTGCCTCCTGCCCCTGACTAGATGGTGTGAATTTCCCACACACAGTGATGGAGGTGAAGGAGAAAGGCAAGGGGGCTCCTCGTTTCCCACCAAAGCACATGAGAAGTTCACTTTAGAAGGAACATTGTTCTGTCAGCCTCATTCTTAGCATCTTTGCAACAAACCTAAATGCCTGTGAAATTGTACTTCTAAGATACTTTCATCTAATTTTATAAAAAGTCATGGTAAAATGGCTGATAGAGTAGAAATGAAATCCGGGAGAGACTTCATCCGATGCAAGAAGCACAGATGGTGACCTTCCTTGGTACTTTAATGCTGAGCCCAGAAATACCCTCCATCACTACATAAGATCACGTTCTTACAGTTTTAACTTTTTTGCATTGAGCTGTTAAATGAACCTAAGTGATCCCAGGGTTGGGGGTGATGGGAGGATTCAGAGTATGATATAACTGAGATAATGGAACTTTGAATATGATATATAAATATATATGTATATATATATTTATATATATTTTTTTAATTACAAAGCACGATTTGGGAGTTAGCCAAAATTATTTCTACATATGTCTGTAAATGTAAAAACTAGAAAGTAAAATAGGCCAAAAAGAATTTTTATCTTTTCCTTCTCTTGATATCCTTTCCAACAGACTTTTTTTTTTTTTTTTTTTTTTTTTTTAAAGAATGCCTAAATAGTCAACTGAGGGCTCAGGTAAATGAAAGCAAATAGTAACATTCAAAAAAATTTTTAAAATAATAATAAAAACAAATAAATAAATAAAATGTAAAAAGAAGCCAAGGGATACAAGACAGGTTTTGCAGGTGATGGATATGTCTACTCTGTGTGTATTAATGGCCTCAGAGCATCCCAAATGCAAGCATATGTCCAAACTCATCAAAACATATATGTTAAGCATTTACAACTTTTCATATATTAAATATATGCCTTGATAAAGTTGAAAGAAAAATTTATATCTCTATGGGGAAATTTAAAGTTTGAAGAAGTTTCATATTGAAAATATTCCCCCATGGGACCACCTGGATGGCTCAGTTGGTCAAGTGCCTGCCTTCCTTCAGTTCAAGTCAAGATCCCAGAATCCTGGGATTCAGCCCTGGGGCTGGGATTCCCTGCTCAGTGGGGAGTCTGCTTCTACCTCTGCCTCTGCCCCTCCCACTGTTCCTGCTCTCTCACTCTCTTTCTCAAATAAATAAATAAAACCTTAAAAAGAGAGAGAGAGAGAGAGAAAAGAAAAATATTCCCCCTATATTAATGCCTGAAATTGTACACCTTAAGATGTACTTCTTCTGATTCAGGTAACTTGCTTTAAGTTAAAATATAAACACACCTGCTACAGGAAAAAAAAAAATCTTATGCAATGGCAATTTTACCATAAGGTAATTTATCCATCCCTCCTGTATCTTGATAACATGCTAAAATTCCCTAAGACATGAAATCTAAAATTGCACCAAAATGAAAGAATGGCAAATTTGAAGCCCAGATTTATGGTTTTTGTCTTGGCAGCCCAGATCGGAGAGGGGCTTCTGGTGAGCTAGAGACACTGGAATCTATTACCTAAGAAAGAAATAAAGGAAGAGGCATAACTAAACAATGGTGCATGAGTGATTAGAATTCTGAAGACAAAATTGGTTTCATCCACAATTTGCCTAGAGTTGGTCTTAGGCCTTGTTTCAGACTCAGATATAAGAATGTGCTTTGTGCACATTTGTGTTTCAATAGATATTATTTACTTTGATTTTTGCAAAAAATCCAATGGTATTAACACAGTTATCCTCATTCTAGGGTCCAGAGACCAATTGGGGGTTGCCTACTATTGGACACCCTGATGTTGTTAACCTGCTTTTTTGAGCCTCCACATGATTGTCAGATGTTGGAGTTCCCTTACTTTTTAATCTGTCTTGCTGGCTATTTCAGAGGATAGCCAAAGGAATGGCTAACTAATCAGATTGAGTTAAGGTTGATGTGCTTGAATTTCATTTGGTTCAATGCCTCTGAAAACTAAAATTTGAGTTTTCAAAGTTGTTCTCTTCAATATTTTATTCTGGATTATATGATAAATATAACAGCCAACTGGAAGTGAATTAGGGGAGAGCAGTATTATTACTGATATATCAGAGTTGGCTAGTTCTCCGTGGAACCAAACTTTCTTCCTTGGTGGTGAATCCTCATTTTTGGCTTGGCAAAACCTCTTCCTTGTTTTCCTTTGCAATAAGATGAGTCCATGCCGCTTATGGGGTATGAGCAGAAGTGTGCAAGATGCCCAGGCATGTCTCTGTCAAAGGTATAGGAGTGGGGGCATGTATTTGAATAATGCCCTTTCCTCTACCCTATTGCTGGGAACAAAGGGATCTGGAGTAGGAAATGCACACCTTTGAGCAATCATTCTTTTTTGGGTTTTTCCGCGATGTGTCAGTGAACCTAATTCTAATTGGAGAGCAAAACCAGAAGCTCTCAGGGCTTGTCACCCACACGGTCCCCTAAAGAACAAACTGGCTGGAGTGGTTGGCTGTGCACATGGGCCCAGTGACCAGGCAGCCCTCATCAGTCCAGGGTTTGGCCTCTGACCCTGAAATTGCCTTCTTTAATCTGGCTCTCAGCCTCTGAGGTGCTTGGCATGAGAGCTCTGATGGGAAGGCAGTACTTCCAGACATAACAGCATTGGGTTTTTGAAGCAGGCAGAGAGAGAAGGTATGAGGAAGAACGGAGCCATCCAGCCAGACTGCTAAAATGTTATGTCCTGACCAGTGTTCCAGACCTTCTGGAGGCCCAGCTCTGGACACTGCTCTGTATGTTTCGTGCACTTTCCTGCATGTTCCCTGCACACTGCAATTATTTCTGAGCCACCTGATCTCCAGGACAGCCTCTGACCCCTGGTGATCTACATATGTGTGTCTCTGCTGTAAATACACAGAACCCGTGGAAAACAGGGGTGTTCCTGGAGTCCTTCAAAATACTCCCTGAAGGTTTCTATCTATTCTATTTATAATTCTGGCTGTGGCAGAGCATAAAAAACAATTCTGTCTTGTAAGAGTAGAGGACAGAAAGAACATCAGCATTTGCATATCTACTCTTGTGTTCAATGTGAGAAAAAAGTAAGTCTATTTTGGCTTAAGTGACTTTAAATATATATATATATATCACATATATATCATATATATATTATATATTAGATATATTAGATAATATAACATATTAGATATATATAATAGGTAATAAATTACTTAAAGATACATAAATATAAATAATAAATAAATTTTGTCTCCCTCTAGTTTTGGAGACCTAGATTCAATGTATGAATTCCCCACAGACTAATGGTCCCATGACAGGGTCCTGTGGCAGAGTGTGGAAGTAGGGTCTGGAAGAAACACGGGAAGCTCCTGAAGGTCTGTAAATGGACAAAATCCCATTTATTGGTGCCATCACCTAAAACTAGTTAGTCAATTGCAGAACATTCAAAAAGTGGGAAATGTATCTATGCACCCAACAGGGTCATTGTAAGGGACATGGGGGATGGTAATGAAAGTACCTTGTAAAAGGTAAATTTCACCAAGCAGATGAAGGTTGACCAAGTACTCACTGGCTGTATGTCACAAGAGTTCAGAGAATCCCTAAGTCTAGTTCAATTCACTGACATTACAGACATAGATATGGCGGCACCAAGAGATGAGTGTCCTGCCCAGAGACACAGCCATGGGGAGATAGAGATGCTCTGTTCCATATTTCATCCATGTCATAGTCAATGTTCATAACATGTGAACTGTGTTACCTAAAGTCCCACCACTAGAAAAGGCAGAAGTGGCATTTCAGATTGAGATGACTTGAATCCAAGTGAGGATGATTTGCTCTCTGCTACTTTAAAGCACCTGTTATTGAGGGCATTGTCAATGGGTAGGGTAAAAGGATGGAAGGGCATCTAGGCAGAGGAAATGACTTCATTGAAAACATGGAATATGGTACATGCACGTGCTCAATTGTTTCATATAATGTGAGAAAGGGGACTGTCATAAGATTAGACCAAAGAGAAAAGCAGCATCAAGTTTCATGCATAAGGGCTTGGGAGCCTTGGAAAGACTTAAAGCTGGGAGCTACAGCATACATTAGGTCCCCTTCTTGGGGACACTAAGGAGGATGGTTTGAGGGTGATCAGGACCCTGAGGAGTTTGTCACTGTCATCTAGGCAAGAGCTTATGAGGACCTGAGGGACATCACTGTCTGAATGAAGAGCATGAGACAGATCAGGAGACCGCTTAGACAGTAAACATTGACATGCATGTGACTGATTTGGTGTCGGTGGCAAGGGAAAAGGATGCCAAGATTTTCACATCTCTAGATGGGAAGAGGGTTCACAAAAATATAATAACATGCAATGCAGGAGGGAGAAGAGACTTAGGGAGAAAGGTATGGACTTCGGAAATGTGGTCTGTGAGATCCCAGGGATACCTGAATTGTGAAATTGGATATTCACTTGGGTTCCCAAGTGAAATCGTCCACTTGGCAGATGAGTGTAGGACTGAGCAAGAAGTCTAGGAAGGAAAGAAAAACTGAGAAATCACCAACATATCCATGGGCATTTGAGACCAGGAGTGTGGATGAGACTGCCCTTTGAGAGTATTGAAGAGTGTACCTGTTAGACTTGTCCTTCTTCAGAGAAGTGTGGGAAAGCTTGCCAGGAGGGATTAAGGGGAGGCTCTGGCATAGTCTTCTTATTCTCTGCTTCATTTACCAAGAAGCAGGATACTCACCGGACACTTATTTAATAGGTGAACTGAGAGACTTGCCCTCAGGTTTAATAAGTCGGAGTCTCTGAGAGACTGGTCCAGGTCTCCAATCTTTAAATCAACACTCCAGATGAGAACAAGTGGTCTGCCAGTTGTATCCTAAGGTTTTCTTTGTTCAGGAAACACTTTAGCTGGCTCTCAGTATAGAACTTCTAACTGTGAGTGTGAGAGAACATTCCCAAAATGTTCTAGACACTAAAGGATCCTTTTCTAGGATTGAGGAAGCTCCACAGACTCAACACAAAGCACTAGAGTCATGGCTGCTCTTTGTTTCCCACCAACTGCTAAGAGCTACCACCTTCATTCTGAGCTCATTCTAAGCTACAGGTTTCCCCTCCAGTTCATAGGAGACAGAAGTGTTCATTTATGACAAAGCATGGTGCTAAAGTGTGGAGTGCAGCCATGTTGGTAAAAAAGAAAAAAAAAAGGCAGGAGGACGTGATGTTAGCACTGTGGGGTCAGATTGCCTAACTCTGAGCCTTATTTCCCTCATCTGTGAATGGGGAAAAAGATAATGTCTCATTATTTTGTTGTGAGGACTAAATGTAATCCTATGTCTAAGGTGTATAGTCTATGGGAAGCTCTTAATAATAATAATAAGATTAGCTATTATTAATACTTGTACTAAGAAACTTAGTGGGGCCAGAGGCTCATAGATTCCCAGTTGGGTAGTTGACTGAGATCGTGCTAGAGGCTCTTAAATCTTGTCAGGTCCTCAGACTCCCAGTGGAGGGTAGGATCTGGGCAAACACAATTACATTACTTTTCTTCCTTACACTTATTTTCCTAGAAGATATTTCTCAAGGAAGATGAGAGCCTTTGTAATTTTCAACCTTTAAAAATCAATTATTCCTGAGTTATTTTTGCATTTATGAAAAGCACCAAATTAATTTCTACTGAATTTTCTTTTCTATGATCAACAAGTTCAGCTGATAGAGAAAATGATATTCTAACAACACTGCATTGCCCCTCAGAGTTCTAATTGCCTTAATTCTCTATAATTCTACTCTGAAAACTAGCATCTTTTCATACAGTCTTAAAAATCTCAGCTTCCTAATCTATGCATGAACGACAATATGCTAATAGGCAATTCATGTCACAGGGTTTATATGTTATAATTCTGCATAGAGAAAAGTGTTAAAATCCAGAAGCCTGGTCCTAAATATTCTGCATTCCCACAACACAGAAAGAGACAAAACCTCAGAACAGAGGTGGGATCATGATATCCCTCTCTCATTCATTATGTACAATATCTGTGCTCCAGCCTTTAGATTTCCCTGAACACCTTAGGAAAACATGGAGAGATAGATTTGAACCAGCACCAAGGGGTAAATGATCCTACATTTCATTACCTGAGTAACTATCTCCCCAACAGCCTCTCTCTCTCTCTCTCTCTCTCTCTCTCTCTCTTTCTCTCTCTCTCTCCTTTTTTCCAAAAGAGTACATCTTTGGAAATTGAGAATATTCAGTGAACAGAACTCATAAATCAAATCATTATCATTAATAATCAAAGTGAGACGTTGTAAGAAATAGAAAATTAATCACAGCTGGCAGGTGAAGCTATTTCCTGTGTGTGCTTTCTGCATACTAAAGCCGACAGAATTTTTCCGAGCGGGCTTTTGTTGTTGTTGTTGTTGTTGTTATTTTCTTAGTGAACACGGAACATTTTTGTTGATTAAGAACTATATCCGAGCCCAAGTTTTTATACGAATCATGTGTCTGATTCTCTGTAATGACACTTTATTTTCAGAGCCCCTTTTGATCCATAATATGATACATTATGATTCAATGCACTTCATTAATACTGATGTTGTCTATTTAAAATTGAAGGTGTTTTTCTAGAGAAGAAAAATTACCAATGATATCACAAATTTGGATTTAGACTTATTTGCTTTCCACATTTTGGGTCTTAATTATTTGATAGTCTCTAATCTCATTTTAAATGCCTTTTTAGTGGCAATGGAAGAGAGCTCTAAGTAGAATATTTTCTACTATCATAACAGTTTCATGAGCAGGGATAGTAATGATGCGTCGAATTTTGACAACACCTTATTTCTCCAAGGAATAAACAAATCTCATCTATCATCACGTTTGCCTTTCTAGCTTTCTTTCCTGTGAAGTTAAGAACTACTTCTTTAATAGGGAGAAAGTGAGTCAAGAACAGTTAAAGATCTGCCCATGCCACATAGCAATTTGGGGTTTGAATTTAAAGTAGAATTCCTATTCCTGGCCCAGCCCTAGACAGCGCTGTCAGAACTTCCAGTTTTGATTGACATTTGGAAATCCATGGAAATTTAAAGAAATAGTAGAAATACATGCTAATTTCTGGCTTATATTTTGATTTGTATATTTGATTAAAACTCCCCGAGTGAGAAAAATGCATTAGCGATTTCACAAGGTATAGACACATGCTCTATTCCATACTTAGAGAGAAAGACAAACAAAATATGTAGGGATTACAAGAAATAGGAGGAGACAGAGTGTACTTGAGGATTGAGAAACATAATATTTCAGTAAAGTCCATGTGGTCATAAGAGTCTGTGCATTCACTAGGCATAACTTAGCTAAGAAATGAAGGGGGAAACACTGAAACTCATTTTCTTTTACCCAGAATCATTTTTCCCTTCCATGACTGTTCCCAATTACCTTAGCTCAATTCAATAATCCCCATCAGTACTCTACCAGTTGAACGGAAAGCAACAGTAAGGGCCTAATGTTGAGGTTTTGTCAAAGTCGAATTCTCAAAAATATTTTCAGCAAATTCGTGAATTATTCAAGAGTGTCAGTGTCTATTTCTTTCATATTACTTACAGAGAGGTATTTCCTTCAGTATGAAAGCATCTCTATTTGGTCAAAAGCAAACTTAAAATGATTCTCTGATGTATATTAATGTTGGAGACAGACTAGAAAAGTGGTTTAAAAAGGGATAGATGCATTTTCTTTCTTAAATATTACACATGTTGGTTACTCTTGCCTGGCGATTTCTGTTTTATGTTTTTCAGTTTCTGTTTGTGGCATGATTTGTCACTCTCCTTGTATTTCTTTCTCTACTGAACTTCTGCAGGGAGATGTTGACGGGATGAGGTTAATTTCTGAACCAGATGAGCTCATCACTGGGGGTCCCATCCTACCTGTGAGCATTCTGACACTCTTAAAGTCCCACAGGTACTCTGAAGAGAGGAAATCCCAACTCAGTGATTTAGCAAATAGGTTTCTCAGGAAATGTGACAATTCTCTCTCTGAATAGATTATTATGTTAGTAACCTGAGATTTGCTCCTTTTAGGTGGGAATGTGTAACTATATTAATTCAATACTCAACTTCAAGGGAAAAAAGCAAAATAGGCATTTTGGTCTAAATTTGCCTTTGTTGTCTGTTTTGCCATATCTGAGACAACGTGTCAGAAAGTACAAGGTCTCCTTACTTACTGGGTGCAGAATATGCTAGAAACGAGAGAAAGATACACAGCATTCCATCATGTCTCCACTTTGGAACTTCCAAAGTGTGTCATTTATACTCGCTTAAACTTGGAGAGCTGCTTATGTGGTTTGAAACCCAAGGAAAAACCATTTCCTGACAGTTGATATAGGGGCCAATCAGTTAAAACTGATGACGCAGGCAAGTTTCTTGACTGTTAGTATGTTTATTCTTATCATCCCTGACTTGTGAATAAGGAAACTGGTCATTAAAAAAAATCGCTAAGTAAGATGGCAAACCACAGGCAAGCAAGAAGTAAAACATTCTCTGACATGACTGACTGGCTAATACAAATCTTCCTTCTTCCTTTTCCTCTCCTGTCTCTCACTCTTCTTTCCTCCCCCCTCCATGCACACCCTCAAGTTCTATTTTCCATAACTCCCACAATACTTCAGCATAAAGTTCGACTTTTGTGGCTTATTACTTGCGATTTAGCGGCATGGATGTAAAAAGTGCCTGAGCAGTAATGCACGATAGGTTATTCAATAACACAAGGAATGTAAAGCGATTTCATATCTCCTTGAATCAGGAACATTAATTAATCATAGGATGGAATGCAACGTTCTATTTACCAGTGCAAGAGGCTGCCAAGATCTTTCTGACTTTAATAATTGCACATGCTGTTGTGGGAGGAAAAAATTAATTTAGTTATTAAATTGGAGGGTGCTTTTTTTCTATCATGGAGAAGCTGGAAAGTAGCCAGGTCATAATATTAATGTTATGAGGGTTGGGATTTGGGTTACTTTTACTAAAAGCTTTCTCCACCTTTATTTAAAGAAAAGGATAAAAAGCAAAGTGTTGGAGTGGTATACAAAGCTTGTTTCTCATGAATGCTGATGAAAGTTTGTATTTTTTTCCCCCTGAGACACAAATGGATTGCCATGGAATGGTATAAACAAGGATGACCCTCTCTCAAGGTGTGGATGTTGGCTTGTGGAAGTTCCTCCTGCCCTAGATCAGCTGCAGCCCTTTAATGGAACAACTCAAGTCTTCCCAATAGTGTGACATGGCAGGTGGCCCAGCTCTTGAAGAAGAGGCAATAAGGCAGAGTGGAAACGGGGCCTTGCCACCGGAATTTCTTGCCTCCTCATCTTTATACATTTTTCCCTTCAGTAGAAATGTTTTTCGATTCCCTTTCCTTCTCTACCCTCAGTTGTCCAGTGCCCTCTTTCAAGGATTATCTCAAGTGACCCCCCCTTCCAAGAGTTTTCTACTGGTTGGCTCAACCAGAAGAGATCTTGCTTTTATTTTCTTCCTCATCCTTCTACTTCCCTTTCCATTCCTTTTCTTCCCATTCATTGAACTCAGTTTAATTTATGACCCTACATGTATAGTCTGTATTTATGTATATAAGTTCTTTTATCTCCTGCTAAACTAATGAAGGGTGGGGATAGATTTTTGTGGGTCTTTGCAATCCTAAGCATGGTCATTTTGATGCATTGGTTTTGAACAATTACTGGTGGCCTTCACTTGGAAAGAAAACAACATTGGTGCAGAAATGGGGCTACCAAGCCTAGCAACTTATTAGCTCTATGTATCCTTTGTCAAGCCACTTATTGACTTGATCCTCAGTGCCTTCATTGTAAAGAATATTACTCCATAAGATCTTTATGTCACCAATGTTGTCTGATTTAATATTGCGTGCCGATTTTTATTTGGTCCATTCAAACTAGTGTTTCCCTTCAGACACTGGGAGATTTTAAGAGAACTAATTTAATAAAAATAGAAAAAAAGAGCTGGAACTTGGGGTGGAGCAGGGAACTATGTATTTCTGGTATAAGATTAGTTATATACACCTTGAATTTCTATTTAGAGTTGAATCTAATTTTTCTAGGGTTTTTGGTATATAATAATTCCTTTACTAACAAAACTTGAGAGTGACTTGTTAAGTACACATGCTAATGCATGCTTAAATAATAGATATGCAATAAGTTGCATTCACAAAAAAATGTTATGTATGGAATCTAACTGGCTCTTGAGAAAATATGATGTTCAGAGCTTCATTGTGAATGATTTTCCAAAGCTGATACAACTTCAAATATTATTTGAGATTCTAAAATTTAGTCTGTTACATGTTAAATAATGTTGCCCCAAATTTTCTTCCCATTCCTCAATTCTACTTGAATGTCCATCTTTACCTCCTGCTGAACTTGGAAGGAATTAAAAGAACATAAGCATTTACCTGAAGCCCAAAGCCCCATACTTCCTTCTATTGACAGAAGTTTCTAGACTTGCTTCTAGGGGAGAGATGAAAACAAAAGAGATTCACGGTGCTTTCGGAGGGGAGCCCTGAGTGTCAAGCAATATCAAGCACCTAACACATGAAAGAACTTTAAAAATCCAGACCCTGGGGCCAGTGATTAAAGGCAGCACTTCAAAACAAGTTTATTGGGGTTACCTACGTGAGAACAGAGTCACTGCTTTGGCTTCGGGGATATTGTTATAGTCATTAAAAACCGATTACCTCGATCCTGATATTTTGACAGACTGGTAGATCACAGGCAGACGAGGCAGCCAATAATTAGACTTGCACACTTAGGGACAACTGATTTCTCATGATGGTATAAAGTCAATTCAGTGAAGGAAGCATAGTCTTTCAATAAACCGTACTGGAAAAGTTGAATATTCATGTGTACAAAATGTGACTTTTCATCTATACTTTGTACCATATGTAATATATTGACTATAAATGTATAAATCCTCCAAAAAAAACCCAAAAAAGAAACCCATTCTATCAGCCCTTTACCAACTGACCATTTTAAGAGCAGAACTGGGGAAATGATCAAGCTGACAGAGAACTATCAAGTTATAATAAAATAAAGAGGTGGGGCTTTGACTGAAGGGAACTGAGAATCTGGAGAGTTTGGGAGAGGTGACGAAAACTGTGTTAGCAGAGATTGGACAGCCCTGATGGGGCAATTTTGTAAAGGTGATCACAACCAGGCTGGTGAGCTGTTGGCATTACTTACTATCAGCCAAGATCCATAATGAGACAGAAAGGAATAGGAGTCAACATTAGTCTCTACTAACTAATATAACCAGTATCAGTAATATATCATAAAACAAAGGCTTTTATAATACAGTAGAGACAAATATTTTATCCGGTAGAATTCACTTAAGTTAAGACACTGGGAATTAGGTGGTTATAGTTCAGTTACCCTGAAAGTTGGTAATTCATCAACCCCTTACATCTGGAATACAGAGCAACAAGGTAAATTGAGTTAAAAATAGTCACCAAGTAGTCAAATCCAACTCACAAAGTCCGGGAATTATAACTCATTTATTACTTAAAAGAAAGCCCTCAGGTTTCAGAACCTATTTATACACACTTTACAAACAATTCTAACAAATGTGACTAATTGCATCTCAGAGTGAAGAAATTAAAGAGATGGAATATATGTCCAAGGGTCGTTACACTGACAGAGGCAAGTGATAACTGTCATCTTAGTTCAAGAGAAGAGAAATAATTAAAAGAAAAAAAACAAAAATAATTACTGGGCCTTTTATTGAGAATGGTCAATTCCACTTAGAATTCCTCTGATAATATCCAGCAATGTATAATGTATTTCAAAAAATATTTTAATTCCACTGACTTTCTTAAATATTGCTTATAAGGGGTAAATTATTATTTGGAGAGCCTTACATTGAAAGATTATTCTCTAAGAATTGTAGCTAGCAATTACTTTATACCATTCACTTTCTCATGAAACCATTGCTGCACTAGGAAGTGCAGATAAATGTTAACCAAAATACTTAGAAATATACAGGTTACTAATTCCAACCACGGAGGAGATTTTTTTTTTTTTTTTTTACAAATTACTGTTAAGCAAAATCACTTTTGATTTCTATTTAATTTCTTATAGTCATTTCAGTATTTTTAAAGGGTACTAAATCTAAATATTTTGAGAACTGAATATCTTATTCTAAATTCAATATCATATGTAACAACTTTTTATCAACTTCTTAATCAATAAAATCCATTGTACACATCTTTACGTACAAAGTATTATGTTGGTAGAGTAATTCAAGTTGATTTATTGCTCTGTGCTTAGACACAGAGACTCACATTCTAGTTTGAAATACAGGACACAGCCATAAAAAGATAACCAAGGAAAAAATGGGTGGTTCATGAAAGGAGTACCCGATATATGCTGGAGAAATAAAGAAATCACTACATTCAGAGATGCAGAACTCAATAACCATTGAACCCATCCACTTCTATGTACATTGTCACCTCTTTTCCTGTTTAAATCCCATTTAAAAATTATACATAGGGTAAGGGGAAAAGTACCCAAATGGAAATCAAGAGACCTTTCTCTTTTTATTCCATACAATTCTGGACAAGCTATTTAGCATAACATAGTTCCGTTCTCAGATGCATGCTTCATCCTGAAGATATATACTGACTTTTACTAAAATTAATAGTTTGTTGATATAAATACCTCTTTATTCATATAAGCCAAATCAGAATTGCAAGTTATTTGGGGAGCCTGTAAAAGCCACTTACGTGCAGGATTCTTTAGCATGTTTTCTTCACTGTGGATACTGAAGACAGGAGTTCTGCATGGTTTCAAGGTCCCTTCCAGGCCAAGAGCCTGTGGATCCATGGAAATCATTAACTTTATGATCACGTACAAAATTTTTGTTCAGATGTATGGCATGGAAAACTATATTCTCCAAATGCTATTTAAAAAGGCTGCTGCTTCAAGTGTTGGTAATAAACTTCTGCTTTTTTTTTTTTCTTTACCAAGTACACCTAAAACCAAAATTCCATACCTTAAATTTTCTCCCTTCCCTTCTCTTCCTTTCCCTTTCCTTTCCTTCCTTGGCTTCCCCTCCTCTTCCCTCCCCCTCCTTTCCATACCTTTCCTTCTCCACTTTCACTGTACCTATAGTCAATCAGTATCTCTTAAATCACATTAAAAGGATCTAGGTGCCAAAAGAGAGAGTACAATGAAGCATCAACCCAAATTTGTAACCATAGTCTAAGATTTAAAAAAAAAATAGTTACTACCAAAGAAGATACAATTATACTCTGCTTTATGCAAAGAGCCACAAAATGAAGCATAAAAGTTTTGTAAATCAAATCCCATTTCAAATTACTGGTCTTCTGGAAAGGTAAATAAATCCTATTGAAAATGCTATTTAAAAACTACTTAAAATTAAGTAAAAAGTACTTTTTATTCTTTAGGAAATTATAGATTTAGAAATATTAGATTTAAGAATTTTTAAAAAGCCAGAACCAGTTATTAATCACATGTATCAAACCCCAAAATATCTGGAATATGCTGTTTGGATCAACAGGCCTAAAAGAAAAGGAGCAGAGCTAAAAAATAGTTCCAAACTACAAAATTTAAATTATCACATGATTGTAGAGTTGCCCCTAAATGAACTTTTTATCCTAATAACAAATTCATATGACAAAGTAATATTTGAATGGTGTGAGAGACAAAGGGAAAGATGATTGGCACAAGGAACATTTTATAACTAATCAGGGTATTAGTACAGATTTCTGATTTTAATTAAGGAAATAGACAACAAACTCAAAATAAAATTATTTTAAAAATTTATGACATCATCCTTAAAACCCGAAAGACATTATCAGAAAGGAATCTTTTTTCGTTTTTTGTTTGTTTGCCTTTTTAAGTAGGCTCCAATGGGGTTTGAACTCACAACCCAACCCTGAGATCAAGACCTGAGCTGAGATCAAAAGTCCAATGCTGAATTGACTGAGCCACCCAGGTGGCCCTAGAAGGGAGTCTTATACCGATGCATATTGACTTAGGGAACAGACCATGATATCGTGGAATTGACCATGTAGCTTTCCTTCCACTGAGCTCCAAATACCTGAGAGACTTCCCGATTTACTTTCTTCACTTGTAAAATGGACAACTGTGCGGTTTTGTAGGGAGTATTTGCCGCTGTGAGACATGAGCTGTAGGGTCTTTCTTGAGGTCTCTTTACCACCTAACTCAAACACAAAGTCATCGGACTTAACACTAAATTCTCTAATCTCAGGGACGATGACGGAGGAACAGCCCCCCATATTGCCATGCATATGTTTTACTTTTCTCATCAACCAGTGGATTAAAGAAAAATTATAATGTACTTCTCCCACCTTACTTGTCTTCTATTTTCTTTTTTTATTTCTCCTTGAGAATTGGAGTATGGAGGAATATTCAAATTTTAATGTTGCAGACAGAAACCTGTGGTCTAATGGTGAATTGTTTCATTGGCAATAATTTCTTGATTAGGTATAACATTTTCTGAGTTCTGTGAATCTTGTATGTGAATAGGCTATATTGACAACAACTGCTAGGTTTAAAAACTGGACAGGGCACCTGGGTGGCTCAAAGGGTTAAGCTTCTCCCTTCAGCTCAGGCCATGATCTCAGGGTCCTGGGATCCAGGGCTGCATTGGGCTCTCTGCTCAGCAGGGAGCCTACTTCCTCCTCTCTCTCTCTGCCTGCCTCCCTGTCTACTTGTGATCTCTCTCTCTGTGTCAAATAAATAAATAAAAATCCTTTAAAAATAAATAAATACTGGGAAATGTGTGTGAAATAACCTAGTGATAAAACAGTTTGATGGTGGACAGAAAAATTTGAGTTCTAGCCTCGGTTCTGCAATTAACATTCTCAAGACCCTGAGCAAGTCTCAGTGATCCCACTTGTATTTTCCTAAACAGAAAATCCTGCTTGGTCTGTTAACTCAAGGGTCTTTAAAGGATCTCTGGTTTGTAAAGTTTAGGAGTATATATAAAAAAAAAAAAATCATAGGAAGGAACTTACTCAGTCAACAAAACCAAAATGTATTTGGGGAGCAATGGTTTGTTCAAATTACTTCTATAAATTCTAAACTTCTCTTTTTATGCATAAATACAATGCCAGTAAGTGGGATTATCATCCTGACATTTATATCACTTTTAGGAACACATAGGATAGGTATCCTTTTTGAAATTTTGGTGTTATTCAGATATATTGCCATTAATATTAATATTAATCATGTTACTTCCATATAATTCATTATGTTAGCACTTTCTTAAGACATTGCCAAAGTAGATCGACCTAGGGCTGAGCCATATAAACTGATGATTTCTACTAGGAAATAATCACTTAATAAGTATTCATAGCTTTGTTCTCATCTGGTTACTGGGTATTGTTTTGTGGATTTTTTAGAGCTTTTTATCTATCACGTACATTGAAGGTAAGATCATGCCATCAATTGTCTTTGACACTAAAGTGCTGGAAATGGTCATCTCTGCAGTAATTTAGGGCCCCTGAGCAGTTACTGGCAGACCCACTGGATTGGTTTTATGCTCTCATGTCATTTCAATAAGACCGACACTAAGATTGACAAAGAGATTGGGACAGTTCAATGAGACTGACATCTCTATGATGTCAAACAAATACTCTAGTAGAGAACAACTCTCTCTTGTAGTTATGTATTTTGACTGGTCTCAAATCACAAATGTGTATGGTATTTGTTTTTAATGTTTTAATGTGTCTCTATTTTTCTATTTTTCTAGTTATTATTTTCATAAGAGTATTGGAAAATTAAAAGTTCCAAAGGTTTTTTTCCCCCAATTTTACTGAGGTGTAATTGGTCTATAAAAACTGCATATAATTAATGCATAAAATGTGGTGAGTTTGGATATAGTCATATACTAATGTTACCATTACCACAATCCAGGTAATAAACATTGTGTAGAATGAAGAAACAGAAGGAGAATAGGGGCCAACCAGAGAGAGACACTCAGGATGAACCCATTCTTTGGGGAAGGCTGCTGGTCGCCGTGTTCCTCCCATGTTCATGGTCAAGACGTGTGGATTTTATCATCTGGAGAGGGCACTGCTACAAAGGAGGAAGTTGACTGCAGAGCACTTGATCTACAGTGTGAGGTCCCCTGAAGATAACCTTGACCACGTGTTCTTAGAAAACTAAAATCATCATTTAGATATTGTACTATCAACAGTCGTGATTTTATGCCAGAATTCCTGATTTCCGTTCCTACCCTTTATTCACTAGCCCTAGAATCTTAGGAAAGGTTCTCTTCTGATCCTCAGTTACACAGTTTGTAAAATGACTATAATAGCTATAATATAAGGTATACTTGAAAATCAAATGCTATCGTAGATGTATGAATACACTGCACACACTCTAAAGGCAATATTAAAACAGGAAGGTCATTTTTTTCCTGGGCTGGTTTCTCGCCATAGCTACATGAAGGCATTAGTGTAAATCATTGCCTGGCTAAGATTTGCTCATTTAAAATATTGTGACTATCATCCTTAGGTAAGTCACGATGTGCACATGACTTTTGCAATGATCTGCCTTTCTAGAGTAGACATTGGTTGCCTCCATTACAACAGACCAAGCTTGAATTTAAGAAGCTTAGGAAAATAGTGACTTGGTGAAACTACACTGCACTTCTTTGACCTACTATCCTCATCACTACAAAGACAATGACCTTAGTAGTCCAAAGGCCTGGAGGGGGGGGGCGTATTTACAAATTGTAGAGAAATTCAACTTTATAGCCCATGTGTTCCGAATCCTCACTGTAAGACAGGACATACCACTATCTCATGGGGCTAACCAAATTGTCAGATTAGTTCTGCCCAGAAATCCAGTTTGAGGGCAAGAGGCCCACTGCTTTCTGGAGGCTCTGAGTGGACAAGAACTGTAAATCAGGGAAAGATTCTTTGGAGAAAAAAAAAGGTGCATCGCCGAAGCTCTCCATCGGCAAGGAGATTTTACAAAGCAGCCTGTTACATAAGTGCATTCATGGGATTTGTCTACTGTGATTAACAACATAAACAGACAGAAATGATCCTGACATTGGGAGAATGTAGTCGAGATGATCCCATTTTAAATGTGATTTTGAAAGACACTTTCTGTAATCTCCACATTATTTAGGAAAACTTTAGGAAGATGGCTTTGGCATTTTTCCCCCCTAGGTTGTTTGTTTTTCACAAAGGAAAACACATCGTCCCTTTTGGTTCGTCCTGAGAACAAATTATTCCAAAATAGCTTAGAGAATATGAGAGATCGCTTATCTTGTTATATTTAATAGAATAATACAAAATTGTAAGCTTTGACTACTTAATAAGGAAAAGATCTTCTGCCATCATGTGGAATGTTGGAGAATCTTCCCTCGTTTGATGTTTTTGTTCCGTTGCTAGCTTCTCCATGAAATACATTCAGTTTCTTAATGGAGGGGTCATTATTCCTGCCACTAACAAATGTGTAAAAGCCACGAAAGAAACCAAGTGAAGATATTTCCAAAAGCGAAATCTCGAGAATTTAGACCCTACCTTTTCTATGAGGCAGAAACTGAAGAGAAAAAAAGAAAACTTCCAACTCAGAAAAAAAAAAAAATCACACGAATTAGAGAAGCAAAGTATCTTTTGTCTAGTGTATCTTCGTTCCACTGTGGGATTTTTCTTTTTTAATTGGGAAACATATTTGCTGGATTCTCTCAAAAGATCGAATGGTTACACTTTATTTTGTTTCTTTCTTGGTTAGGATTTCCCAGCCTTGTATGTATGTTTTGCAGAATCATTTACTGTTACCAACACTCCTTTTTCTGAGTATTCCTCCTTCCTGCCTAGTTGTTAAATACAGCTCTCCCTTTTCCTCACCCATATCTCTCTTTTCATCCCATCAATTATTTTCAGGGGGCAGAGGAATGACCCACTTCTTTCTCATAAAGGTTAGAGACGTCAGCTCCCGTGGAAAAGGCCCCTGCTGATACAATGATAATACTTGATTGTACCTGCCACACAGGGACCACTTTCAAAGGCAATTTTTGACCAAGCTGTCATTCAAGCTTAATTTATATGCTAGAAAGGACCTTCACCAGATGCCATGTATTTCTCATTGAAGTGATTCATCATATTCTACAAGTAATG
The DNA here is from genome assembly GCA_004023965.1 of Spilogale gracilis. Classification (NCBI taxonomy): domain Eukaryota; kingdom Metazoa; phylum Chordata; class Mammalia; order Carnivora; family Mephitidae; genus Spilogale; species Spilogale gracilis. Next base: position 50,954 of record PITA01003205.1, read on the forward strand.
CAGTCACCTCTCGTGTGGGAAGAGCAGTGGAGGAAATGCAGTAAGGAGAGGAATAGCATTAAATGAAAAGGAGGATGTGTCCAAATTATCCCTTATTATTGGAGTAAAAAAAAAAATGATGCTAGCAGCAAGAAATATTGTTAAAGAATTGCTGCTGACTTTGCAAGTGCCATTTTTAAATGAAATTTCCAGTTTTTCATGGAGGAATGTATCTATATGCAGTAGGACTTATATGGCAGATGTAATTTTCCACTCCTTCATCGAATTTTCCACATAGATTCATCTCTCTTTCCTCCTTTAAATACCTTCTGGAAAACTCACTTTCTCCCCGCATTACAGAATGTTAGGAACGAAGGAGTTAAACCTATTTCTTTAAGTGAGGGGAAAGTTGTTTCCTGCAAATATATCTCAGTAGCCTAGGAGAAATGCTCTGCTAGATTAGGTTGATTGAAAAACTCTGCTGATAAAGAAGGAAATGAAGAAGTAGTACCTGGAACTGTTTCCCTCATCCTCTCTAGAAGACTGTGGTCTAGCCATCATTTTAAACTCTCGCTCACAACTCACATTTTCAATGGGGTCTTCTCCACCTAAATTATATATGATCCACATTATAAATACCCAATCCCCTTACCTTTTTCAAATACGCGCAATGTATGTTTTTTAAACACATCTGTGGACATGTGTGGGTGTCTATGTGTGTGTACACACGTTTTCACGTGGAAATGACCGTGCCAAACTTATGACAAGTGAAATGATCAAATTTCATTCAGTGTAGCATGTCATACACCTTCTCTGTGTTCAGTACATCGTTAGTCACTTGCCCACAGAAACACTTGCTGTGATATCTAGTCAGCAAGCACTTATCAATCAGTTGGAAATTTAGAAGCAACTAATGTGAACCAATAGGTTGGCAAGTTTGTTGGGGGCTTCTCTTCTTGGCATATTTACAAGATCAAGTTCAATGCCTGTCATATAACAAGTGAAGGAGGATAACAGTTTATCAAGTAGAGGGGACTTTCTCCCCACTGAGTTCTTACAATCATTTGTCCATCATGGTGCTTTGACCACGAGGCATGCTGGCATGAGGCAGACTGGTGCTGGGAATGTATCCTGTTGCTTCAGTTCCCATTAGTGATTTTTATGTGGCATCTTTAGTTATGAGCCAACTTTTTAGGAGTCAAGGGTGAAATCCTCTCTGCTTTCGGTTATGTATCTATAGTGTTCGGTAAAATGTCCTGTCCACTAGAGATACTTGGCATGTGTTTATCACAATGACTGTCAGAGAAGAAGCTAAAGAAGAAGTGTGTATGTGTGTGCGTGTGTGCGCGTGCGTGTGTGCACTACAGAAATGCTTGGGCAAAGGGGGAGAAAGATCGGAGAAGAGAAAAATAAAAAATAAAAGGAAGTGACATCAGAGAGGGAAAATTGTTGATATTTGTTGTCACTGCTATCACAGTGAGACCTATTTAAATAGAAGGTTACAGATAGGAATTCAGTAGCAACACAGTTTAGTCTGCGTTCCAAAGTCATTCTTTGAAAATGCAGTATGTGAAGGCACCTTCCACTTTTGATATATGGCTTTCTGACTTGAACTGATAAGGTCCTGGAGGACAGAGATCTTACCGATCACTTTCTTCAGTTCACTAAAGAACACAATGGCTCTGCCCACTAATGGCACAATGATGCCAAATTGTCCCGGCTTCTTGGTGGGTTGGTGGGTGTGGTAACTGGGTAGTTCTGTGTTTTCTGGGTTCAAACACCGACGAGCTGTCCATGCACACCCTTTAAAGTAAAAACAAAATTTTACATTTAGAGCTTCACAAGTCAGAGCATAAATGTTAGGACATTCAAGATGCACAATTAACCCAATCTGGAAATTACACAGCACTCAGGAGAATAAGAACTTAGTCATTTAAAATATCATCACTTAGATTGTAGCTATCTATGAATCTTTTCTTGATGTCAACAGAAAAAAAATCCCTACTGTGACACGAAAAAAAACAAAAGCCCAAAACAACACCCAAAATGTACACATTAGTTATTTGTAGATTTTCCTAGACAAAAAAGGGAAGAGGATGGAGAGAGAGAAAGGATAGAAACCAGATGAATCTCCATAAGACAACTGTCATTACTATGAGGTTGAAAAATGAAAATGGCATCACTTCCTTAATGGTGAGTTAGAATGCATTTAAATAAAATCGTGAATTGTTTTGAATAGCAGTAGGACTAAATTTTATTATAAAAGGTAACACAATCTTTGTGGACTTCCTTTTGAGATACTCAGTGTTTATGACTCTGGATATATTTTTCTGTTAAGAGCTGGTAGGGCAGTTACAGTAATGTAGAGATTTTCACATGTGACATTGATGACAAAAGGAGATCTGACCAACTATTTTAGATAAGCTCTGCAAGAAATACACTCTGCTGGATTTCTACTTTTTGAAATACCACACAAAAAATTCCTATTGATTTCCACATGACCATTCACTTCAAAGATTTGAAATCACAGCAATCACACACACACACGAAGAATTGTATCTGAGCAAAAGAGAAATGGAAGTGAAGTATAAAAGGGTTCTACTGTTCTTGTTTTTCTTTGCAATACCATTAGGCCATGGAGTAAAGACTTAGATTTCCTCATTATCCGTTCTTAAGAAGAGGTGAAGAGGCACAGAAAAGCAAATTATTTACAAATAAATTTTTCCTCTTAATTTTCTCTAGACATTAACCTGATGAGTAGGTTGTCTAGCTCCTGTGTCAAAGGTTTTCCAGTTTAAATAAATAAGGAGCTGGACAATTTCGACGGTGGTGGGGCTAAGGAGCTGGAACATTTCCTGGTGGGCAATCACAGATCCAGCAAGCAAAACTGTTGTTTAGTTCCTTGCACTGTGGCTTCTTGCTTGCCATTTTCTAAATGTTACATAAAAAGTCCCAAGAGAGGCATGTTTATTGGGTGGTACAAAATGCCTCTGGGCTATTCCATTTTCCCAAACTACTGTCTAAATGTTTTTGAAGACTTCAGATGGTGTTGTTGTGGCAAAGTTCAAAGGCAAAATTTACCATTAGCAAAATAAGAATTACATAGTGACCTGGAATCAGTACAGGAATGTTCTAGAATCTATGTTGTAGCAAGTCCTTGGCAATGTGTGGGGCTGTGTGTATATTTGGAGTGAATGCTAACACAGGTGTTTTGAGAACACTGTGTGCTTCGGCTCAGAATTGCTAAGTAACTGTAGCCAAGTAGCAGAGATGATTTGAATTTTGAGTGATCTTCTTAAACTGAGACTATGATCCCAAATAGAAATAAAAACAAATAGAAACAAACAATTATCTTGGAGGCTGTATATAAAGCCAAGTCTGTGAAAAATAAAAGTCAAATGCCCAGTGAGAGGGAAAGGATATTGATGTGATGAGTCACTTACTTAATATAAAAATTTGTATTAATTAGTTAATTTTTATTAAGAATTTGTTAGGTTCTGGAAGAGTAAGGATGAATACGATTAAAAAGCTCACAATCAAATGGGGGAGAGAGATATGCAAACCAATAACTCCTATGAAAGAATACATATAAGGACCATGGTAAGGCAGAGGCGAAGCTGTTGAGTCTGCCCAGAAGCAAGGTTATGGGCTGGTCTAGTCAGGGACAGCTGTGTTTTGACCAAATTAGTCTATGAGTATTCTGCATGTATCAGTTAGGATTCTACCTGAGAACTGCAACCAGGAAGAAATACATAGTAAGAGATTCATCACATTATGCTAAGTGAAATAAGCCAGACGCCAAAGCTCAAATTACTGCACAATTACACTTATACGGGATACCTAGAATAGCCAACTTCATAATGTAGAACAGAGGTTAGCAGGGGCTGAGGGTGGGGGGGGTTAGTGAGGAGGTAGTGTTTAATAGATACAAAGTTTCTGTTTGGCATGAGGAAGGTTCTGGAGAGGGATGGTGGTGATGGTTACACAACATCGTGAATGCGCTTCATGCTACTGAATTGTATACCAAAAAGAGTTCAAATGATATTTCATATTATACATCCTCTACCACAATACAAAAAAGCGTGGCTTTTCTTCTTCAGAAAAAATTATTGCAAGGAATTGGTTTATGCTATTGCAGGGACTGGTTAGGCAAGTCCAAAGCCCATAGTGCAGGTAGTCAGGAAGGATGAGCTCAAATCCAGGTATGGACTGAAGCTGAGATTCAAAAGTGAAATTTATTCTTCTTCAGGGAAACCTCAGTACAGCTCTTATGGCTTTCAACTGATTTAGTCAGGCCCACCAGTTTATTTAAAATAATCTGCCTCACTTAAAATCAATAAACATCAGCTGCTGTTATACTTCCACAGCCACACCCAGATTAATGATAGATTTATTAATTAAAATATCATAGTACGTCTGCAGTTGACAAATCAAAAGACCAGCACATCATACTTCTAAAAAATATGAATATCACTTACCGCAAATGAGCTACTGTCTCTCTCTTTATCTGGATGTTACAGCATTCAAATAAAAAGTAAAGCAAAAAAATCAATTATTCATATGTTATATCAAAATTATGCTAAGTCTGTTTTCCAATGGCATCTGAGCTAGTCGATTGTGCATTTTTCTGGGAGCTATGCTTGTTTGTGTTTGACACTTTGTGTTTACATCCATGTCTGGCCTTTTATGAAACATTTGAAACCAGTGATTACTTTTGTTTTCCTCTGTAACCATATATAATGTATTAATATGTTCTTCACAAGGTATTTTAAAAGGAGTTTCACAGATGGCACAAGTTCAGAGATAATTTTCCTAACTAAATCCAAAAATAGTTAAGGTTTTTGTGTCTTATCTAAGATACCTTTGTTTAACTTAAAGCCACAAGTCTTATCTCCTAGCAGTTTTTAGCTTTTGGTTTTAAATTTAGATCTGTGATCCATGTTGAGTTAATTTTCATACGTGGTTCAAAGTATGCATTAAAGGGGTTTTCTTTGTTTTACTTTGCACAAAGATATTCAATTATTCCAAAACTTTTCTCGAGAGACTATTCTTTCCTCATTGAATTGCCTTTACATAGTTGTCAAAAATCAGCTGTCCCATATATATGGGTCTGTTTGGGGGCTCTGTGCCATACCTCATATTCTGTTCCCTGATCACCCATTCTGTCTTGACACCAGCAGCACCATATCCTGATTACTTAGCTTGGAAATATGTCTTGAAATTAAGTAGTAGTATTCCTGTAACTTTGTTCATTTTCAAAGTTGTTTTGGCTATTCTAAGTTACAAGCATTACCTTATGAATTTTAAAATTAGCTTGTCAATTTTTATTAAAGGAAACACTTCTGGTTTTTTTATTGCAATTGCATTGAATTTATGGATCAATTTGTTGAGAAGTGAAATCTAAACAATATTGCACCTGAATATACCTTCTGGCACCTGAGTATACCTCTTTTAATATTTTAAGGTTCTTTAATTTTATATAGCAATGTTTTATTGTTTTTAGTATATAATGTTATGGATTATTAATTTATCCCCAAATATTTCATAGCCTTTATGATTTTATGAATTTTATTTTTATGATGTTAATTTCTGACTTCCGGTATCAGCTCTGATTAGAGAGCTTGGGAGTATCCTCCCATACTTAACACGAGAAAAAGCTGAACAAACTGAAAATCAAGGATGCTTCTTAGACCCAGCAGAGAGTTGAGATCTCTGGACAACCTGCCTTGTGGAAATCTGGAGTGTTAGGTGAATCCAGATCATTCCACTGGAGATCTGTATATTGGTAACAAAAGCCACTGTAGCCATATGATGATAGGCGCAATTAAATGAGAATCTTGACAAACTACTAGAGGCTAACTGTATATTAGCTTGAGAGTGAGAAAGCCTTTAAACTTGTGGGGGGTACCCTCATTTTTGTGAGTTTCACCTCTAGAAACCCAGGAGCCCCACTAGGTTTTTATGATGACCATCTATGCTCCTGGCTCTAACAGGGGGAGGAAAAGGGTAATCATTGTGAAATATGTCCTCGATATTTTCCCTAACTCAAGGAGACAACCAGGATCCTCCTGGGTTTCTTGTTCAGCTAGGAAACTATGAAGGCAGTGAGCTGGAACTTTGCTTGTTTCTCTTCTCTTTTCCTTCACAGTCCTTCGCTGCCCAAGATCCAGGGCCTTGAATTTGGTGCCACTGTTATTTCATATGTCTGTTCCATGTGTAAGTTGTTCTCAGCTGGGGGTAAATGTAGTCTTAATTATTTCATCTTAGTCATATGCAGAAGTCCTAAATTCACACTAAAAAGAAGCAATTCAGGAATTTCCTTCATTTGCTCTTTCGTACCATGTGACTAGCAACTTAAAACACACTTTGTACTAACACAAGAGAAAACAATTTGTGAAGTTTGTTGTCTGTGCCTAGTTACAATATCTCAGTGGTTAACTTTGTTTACATTTCATTTATAGTATTTTGCTTGCCATTTATTCATAGCTCTTCTCAACAAGCGTTGTCTCATAAAGCCTGGAATTAAGAGAACCCCTAGAAAATGTTAAGGAAGCATATCTGATCCAGGTGAACCAACTAAACATTTATGATCACTGTTGCCCCATCTTTGTTAGATCCTCTGAACTCTGATGTCATTTAGTGTATGTAATATAATTAATACTTATAATAATCTACTGGGGATTATCTAATTATCTTTCAGTTTTCCTAACTAGACTCTAAAGTCATCAAGGGTAGTTATCATATTTTACTAATCTTTAACCTCTGGTGTCTAACCCAAAGCCTGGCACTCAATAACCCTTAATGCATATTTGTTGAACCAAACTGAATTATTCTGGGTCCTGAGTGAGTATAGTAGGTTAGTGTACTCCTTTCAAATGTTAATGTTTTACCTTTTATATAAAGAATAAAAACATGTTTCAAAACTGTCTGCTCTGTTATTAAAAAAAAGTGGAATTTTTCCAAATTATAAATCTTTATATCCTTTGACATTAAAACCCTACTTTGCTGTGGTTTTTCTCTTCTATTTTGGTTTCTAATTGGTATTCACTTGATTTATAAATCCCATTGGCATTATTCTTCTTAAATAAAGGCATTTTTGTCTATCTAAATTAAATCTCATTCATTTGATTTTCTTTTACATCTTAAACTCTCAAGATCCATCGGCAATTTTTCCGTTTTTAACTTTCTAGTCTTGAGTATGTAATCTCCTCATTTGCAATCATCTCTTGGGTCTACTCAAGATATTTTTTCTCCTTCTTCTAGTTAACATGTTAGAAGGATATTGACCATAGGATTAGTTACCTTTTGAAATCTTCCTTTAAGTTTTGGGTTATTCTTGGCTGTTATCATCAGTGTTCACTATTTTCAATACTGAAGCATCATTAACATGCTTCATGGCTATAACAAAGTAAAAATCTTCTTGTTTGTATTTCAGAAAGAAGATTATTAATTCAGCCTAAGTTTTGCTGGATCTAGGATATCACCAGGGATGACCCTGCCATCCAAAGAAGCACTTCCTTCAATCTTCAAGAAGTTCTGGACTTAAAATGACACTTGAGTTATAGATTAGAAAACACAAAAATATGTGTCCTTTAGTACCAATTGTTCATTTTGAAGAAGATAAGCTTTCTTGAGGAACTTAAAAGAGTAATTGTTATTTCTAGGTCATGGTGATTATTTAGAAATTGCTACAATATGTATTATATAAAATATACTAAATATATTACAATGTATCAATATAAAATAAATATATATAGATAAGTATATTAAAATATATTTTAATACTAGCTTTGTAGGCACTTATTTAAATCATTATTAAATTTGTTCCTTGATGATGTTTTTTACTCCATAAAGAACCAAGAGGCAGAGAAGCCCTACCGGGAATATCAAATCTCACACAACATTCTCATGCAACAGGTAACAATTTTTAATCAAAATTTTTGCAATTCAGTTGTAATTTTTAACTTAAATATTTTAAATGGTACCTTTAATAATTCATATAATTTCTAATATTTGGAGAGATAGTTATGTGGGGCTAATAGTGTCCCTCTATTGTAATAATGGCCCCCTAGTTGCTATGAAATCATGAGACTTTTTCATATACTCAACTTATCCTTCATTTTTTTTTTTCATGTGGCAATAAAGGCTGAAATATACAGAGGAAACAAAGTAAATCATCTAATAAAACATACTTGTGAGAGAAAGAAAAAGCAAATGGCTTCTGTGGGACTTTAATGGGATCATGTGTGCTAAACCATTCACAAAATTACAAATAATAGGTAAATGTAAAAATTATTACTAGTCATGCTTACTCTGTTTCCAGTCCAAGCTCCCAACTACAGGCAAATACCCCAAACTCTTATTTTCCATGAAGGCCATTCAGCAAATTAAAATAATATTAATGATATATTAATGTAACAGGTCCAATGCACAAAGTGATAATTAAAATTATATGCTATTAAGAAGGTTTTTTGCATGTATAAATGTATTAATATTCCTATTGCCTCAATAATTCGGTTCAACAGATACTTATTGAATTGTGTCAGCACTGTACCTGACATTGTGACTTAGATATACAGATAGATGGATTTATTTTGTGGAAATTTGAGTCTGTTGGATGTAGAGAGAGAATGATAGTTGTAAATAGATAATAACATCGTGTGGTGACACATTTTTCTCACTTAACACATTTGTACAGCAGTTACAAATTAATTATTGAGCACTAGCAATATTTCAATTCCTCTAATAGGCTCTGTGCAGACATAACACTGAACACAAAGTCAAGTTCTTTGGGCAAAAGAAACTAATTTAGGTAAGAAACTTGGATCTAGATGAATAAAAGAAGAGCAGAGAGAAAGGATAAATAAAGGCAAAATAAAGCACCATCTTTTTTATTCTTACTTGAACTGAAAGATAATTACTTAAGGTTATAATAGTAAGGTATTGTATGATTGTAGCACATGGATAAGGGAAATGGGTGGTGAAAGGTATAGGAATGAGGAACTGGAAGAGTCTGTGATAGGTCAGTGTCTCTGCACATGAAACAGTGGAGTGCTATTTGAAGGTGGACTTGGAATAAATAAGAGGCTGAACTGTACACTCTAGAGCAATCACTAAATTCTTTCAAGAAGTATATTTAATATCATAAGAAAGGAGATATGATGGCATCATATAAAATGCTCAATTAAATCAGGGAAGACCAAGAAAGAGCAGGAAAAAAACAAAGAACAAATACAACATGTAGAAAGAGATATGAACCTAATAGGTTATTAATCCAACTGTATTAATAATCACTTTAAATGTGAATGGTCTAAATATACCAATTACAAGAAAAAGAATGCCGGAGTAAATTAAAAAAAAAAAAAATCAAGACCCACTGACCTTAAGTCAAAAAAGACTTAGGTTAAATGTCAAGGCAAGGAGAAAGATTCATCAGGCCAACACCAATCAAAAGGAAGCTGGAATAGATATGATAATTGCTAACAAAGCAGACTTCAGATGATCAGGGGTAAAGAAGGAGATTACTTAGTAATTAAGGTGTCAATTTTCCAAGAAGACATAGCATCTTAGACCTGAACATGCCTAACAAGAACTACCAGAGGAAGGAGGCAAAGGCACTCTTATGGTTAGAGACTCCAACTCTTCTCCTTCAATGACTTACACATCAGAAGGCAGAAAAACTGGGAAAGGTGTAGATGACCAATCACTTGATCTAATTGATATTTATATGCCTCCATCCAAAGCAGCATAAAACATATTCTTCTCAAGCTCACATGGGAATATTCACCTAGACAGACCATATTCTGGGGCATAGTACTCCTTAATAACATTAATAAAATGCAAGATTATAAAAAAAATGTTCTCATACTACATTAAACTAGGAATCAATAGCAGCAAGATAGAAATCTTTAAATATCTAAAAATTTTAAAAGCACGCTTCTAAATAACCCATGGATCAAAGCAGTAGTCTCAAGAGAAATTTAAAATATTTTAACTAGATAAAAATAAATACAAAACTGCAAAATGTGTGAATGCAGCAGTGACAGAAGATAGACTATGGCATTAAATATTTATAGAAGAAAAGAAGAAAGACTTAAAAAAACAATAACCTTAGCTTTTACCTGAGAAAACTAGAGGAAGAAGAGTCATTTAGGCTGAAAGTGAGGAGAAGAAAGGACATAATAAAATTAGAGAAGAAATAAATGAAATTGAAAATAGAAAAATAATAAAGAAAACCAAAGACACCAGAAATTGATTCTTTGAGAAGATTTTTTAAATATAATTTAAAAAAAATTCTGATAAACCCTTGATATACCTCCAGCCACGCTAATCAAGAAAATAGACTAATATCTCTCATGAGCATAGATGGGAATCCTTAATAAAATATTAGCAAGTTGAATCCAGTAATGTAAAGAAACGATATACTGTGATCAATTAGAATATATTCCAGGTATATGAGGTTGGTTCAATTTTTGAACATCAGTCAATGTAATCTAGCATATCAACAGACTAAAGAGGAAAAATCATCAATTGTTGCTAAAATAGCATTTGATAAAATCCAACACATATTAATGATAATAAACTCTCAGCAAACTAGAAATAAAATGAAACTTTCTCAGCTTGAAAAAGACATCTACCAAAAACCTGTACCTAACATACGACTTCACGGTGAGATGCTTTCTCCCTAAGGCAAAGAGAAAGGCAAGGATGCTCCCTGTCACCGTTGCTAAACAACATTGTACTGGAAACCCTAGCCAGTACAATAAAAGTAAATAAATAAAATGTATACCAAATGGAAAGGAAGAAAGAAATCTATCTTCATTGACAGATAGCAAGATTGTCTATGTAAAAGAAATCCCCAAGAATCTACAAAAGATTCTTGGAATTAGTAAGTGAATACAAGAAGGCTGCTGGATAACAGGTTATTATACATAGGCAACTGATTTCCCATATGCCAGCAATAAACAACTGGAGTTTTAAAATACACTATTTATAACAGCACTAAAAGAATGGAATACTTGGTATAAATGGTATAAATGGTATAAATCTAAGAAAATACATACAAGATCTGTATGAAGAAACTACAAAACCTTGATGACAGGAATGAGAAAGGTCCAGATAAGTGGAAAGATATTCCACGTTCAGGAGTTGGATGACTCAATATTGTTAAAATGTTAACTCTTTCCAATTTGATCTATATATTCAATGCAATGCCAATAAAAATATTAGCCACCTATTTAGATATCAACAAGCTGACTCAAGAGGGAAAAGCCCAGAATAGGCAACACAATCTGAAGGAAATTAAAGTTGGAGGACTCACACTACCCAACTTCAAGATTTACTATAAACCAACATTAATCAAAGAAGTTTCATATTGGTAAAATAATAGACACACAGATCAATAGAGAATCCATAAATAACTATGCAAACACTGTGAAATGATCTTTGACAAAGGAGTAAAAAAAATTTACCAGAGAAAGGAGAAAGGATAGTATTTTCAGCAAATAGTGTTAGAACAATTAAGTGTCCATATATAAATAAAGGAAACTGGATACAAACCTTGCAATCTTCAAAACTTAAATAAAAATAAATCACAGACTTACATGTAAAATGCAAAACTATAAAACTTGTAGAAGACATCATGGAAGGAAATCTATGTGATCTTGGGTTTGGCGATGAGTTTTTAACATATGATATAAAAAGTGTAATCCATGGAAGAAAAAAAATTGGTTAATTGGACTTTTAAATTAGAAACTTCTGGAAAACTCTCACCTGATGGATGACTTGCATCCAAAATAAGCAAAGAACTTAAAAAACTCAACAACTAGGAAACAAACAAACAAAAATCTGAACAGGTAATACCTCACCAGAAGATATATACAGATGGTAATTTAGCATATGAAATGATACTTACCATCACTTGCCCATTAAGAAACATATTTAAGAAATGACATCACTTGCTATTGAGAAGACAACATTATACTCCTATTCGAATAGTTAACGGGAACTGCTCTTGCCACAATGTCAATACCAAGTGCTGACAAGGATGTAAAGTTTCATGCACTGCTTGTGGGAAGTCGAAGGGGTAGAACCATGTTCAAAGAGAGTCTGACAATTTTTAACAAAGCTAAATATTGTCTTATCCAGCAGTCCTGCCCCTAAGTACTTGATCAACTTATTTGAAAAATTATGTCAACACAAAATCATGCCTGCAAATGTTTATAGCAACTTTGTTCATAATTGCTCAAAACTAGCAGCAACCAAAATATCCTTTTATATGTGGGTATGTAAGTAGACTGCAGAATACTGGATGAATTGCAAATGCATATTGCTAAGTGAAAGAAACCAGTCTGAAAAGGTTGTGTAAGACTATTTATATCATATCCTGGAAAAGGCGAAACAGTACAGACGATACAGACGACCAGCTTCCGGGGGTTCGGGTAGGTGGGTTGAACTGGTAAAGCACGGGAGAGACTTTAAAGTGTTAAAACTATTTTGTGTGATTTTGAAATGGCTAACACATGACAACGTATTTGTCAAAACTCACAGAACTTTACCACAAAAAGAAAGGACCATAATGTATACTCAAAAGGTCAGCAGATTTCAGGATAAAACATGGAATGTCATGATGACTCTATATTAGAAATGTACAAAACAAAGAAACAAAAAAGAAATGTATGAAACAATAGCTCTGAAGAGGGAGAGGAGAAGGTACTAACCTAAGTAACTTTGGGAATGAGTAGAGTCTGTAAAAAGTGAAGGCAAAGATACTGTACATACGAACTGTACTCAGTTGATAAATTTCTTTCCCAATGGATCAACAATTTTGAAACCACTGTACATGTATACTGCAGCTGAACAATCAATTAAAGGAATAGTATGCGGTGGAAGCCAAATTTCTTGTTGTTGGAGTGGAACATTACAAATTAGCAAGGGAAGAAGTCTAGAAAAGTCCATGTAATGATGGATTAGAATATGGAGATGGGTATGAACATATGCTTAGGTTAGTATAGACACAGATGATTACATATAGAAAAAACTTCATGTGTGTATGAGATATGTGCACATACATGGATTAGCACAGATGCATATATGTCCTTGCTCTGATAGCTCAGACAGCCTAGAGCTAATGACACTGCAGTAGCAACAAAGGGACCTAGTGCCTAAATCGGGGTTTCTAATGCCATTCTCCAATATAGGGAATGAGGGCTCACTGGACAATTGACAGATGCTAGGATAAACATACAAGATAAGCCTGGGACATCTCGTCATGTTAGAATACAAAGCAGTGTTAAAAATAAAACTTCCATCATATGAGGAAGCTGGAGATATCACAACAAGGGGAGGTATGGGCAAATGATAATCAAATGTTATGTGATGTCTTGGATGAGACTGTGGAACACAAAAAGAACATTAAAGACTAGGGACATCTGAACAAATTATGGATTTTAGTGAATGACACTGTATCAATATAGCTTCATTGAATGTGATGAAAGGTACCATATACTAAAATAAAGTATTAATGATAAAGGTAACATGGCATAGGGTATATGGGAAGTCTCTCTGCTATCTTCATAACTGTTCTGTAGATCTAAAATTGCTCTACAAACACAGTTGATTAAAAATAAAAGTAACAGAGGTGCCTGGTTGGCTCAATCAGTGGGGTATTGAGCTCCCAATCTCAGGGTTGGGGGTTCGAGTTCCACACTGGGCATAGAGATTACTTTAAAAAATTTAAAAAATAAATAAATAAAAATTAGAAAAGATTATAGGAGGGAGAAGGCATATCTCGTGGAACATAAGTCCAAATGAAGTAGAATGGGATTGAACGAAGAGTAAAGATGGAAACTCTGATCTTGTACAGGAAGAAAAACACCTCAGACGGTCAATAAAGAGGAAGCAGTGGTGGCTGAATTAATGCAGCTTGTCACCTTGATGAACTATCATGGAAGCAAACTTCCAACATCCAATGGAGAGAAGTGTTGTCATTTCGGAATTGTAACAGAGCGGAGGAGAGTTAAACCAAATGTCAAGAACAAAAAGGCATGGCTGTCCAGCACCATGTGGTCAGTTGGGATTAGAGATCATGAATTTGTGGCTTTATCCATTGCATTTTATTTTTTAATCTTGGGTTTGACTGTTCCACTAGAAGAGTAAAAAGACCAATAATCCTACTGATCTAGAAGATAAGTGTACCATGCAGACAGTTGACAAAGCCTGGGCACAGTGCAGTTACAGACTTGGTGAAATGTTCAAGGTTATCAACCATGGGGCTTGGGTTTGATGTATAAGAAAATTACAGATTATGGAATGATAGACTCCAGAAAAATGGAAAGATAAAGGGGCTACCAGGTAAAATTCAAGTGCACTGCAAGTAAGGATGTGAGAGAAGATATAGGAGGGAGAAATACATTTTCACTCATGACAAAGACCATAGGATAACATAAAAGAGAACACTAGAAAGATCTGTGTCCTGGGGCCCCTGGGGCCCCATAGGTGACTATGTGGGAACCTTTGGTTCAGGTCATGATCTCAGGGTGCTGGGGTCGAGCCCCATGTTGGGCTCCCTGCTCGTTGGAGAGTCTGCTTCTCTCCCTACCCCTGTCCCCGCTTGTGCTCTATCTGGCTCTCTCTCAAATAAATAAGTAAAATCTTTAAAAAAAGAAGAAGAAAAAGGAAGAAACAGGTGTGTCCTTATTAAGAATGATAGAATTGTTCTGTGCTGGCTTAAAGAAAGAAAAAAAAAACTAGCAGTCCCCCCGTATTGGTAAAGATCAGATCACAACACTTTTCACATCATACATGCCAAGTCTTTATTACAGCTCCCTGAAGGCTTGAAAGGAAAATGTGTATCTTCACTTTTCATTGACTGGGCAGTAAAAGATCTGTGTTTTAAGGAAAACACCCAGAAGAGAAGAGTTAGCCATTGCCTGGCTCTACTACTAATTGTTTCTTAATTCCTTGCCTGGGAGCACTCTTCTTCCCATCTGTTTCAGATTTCAGATAGATAACTTTGGTTTTAGGAATACTGGATGAATTAGTGATATGATTTGTGAAATGGGTTTTTAACTCAATGTTCTTTGAATACCCCTTCCTTGAAGCAGCATCCCATGGCACTTTCCTCATCCCAGGTCTCCTCCTCATTGATTTTGTGCCTTTTGAGTGAAGTAAGTGCCACTCCAAGCCAATTTTCTTATCATTAAAATGAGGTTAAGAACAGTGTGTGGTTGGCTGGATTATGAGGAGGACTGCAAGCATTCAAGAATATTAGTTGTGATGATAATGACAGTGATGGTGATGATCAAGGTGACAGCTTTGTGGCTATATTCTTCAAATTTTCTACCTTCAGAAAGATTTATAAACAGTGGGAAGGAACTTGCCATCCTGCTAGTCTGCATGCATTCACTTCCTCTTTAAATAAAATCTAAAATCTTCATCCCAATCCTTAAAGACCACAGAACCTTCTTCCTAGTGTGATTTCTCTAATTCTTCATCTCTCTTACCCATTCTGCTTCCCATGTCCCAGGCAACTTTTGAATTCCCGTCTGCTTTCTTTGTGCCTTTACTCAGATGGCAGTCCAAGACCCCATTTACTTGAATAATTTATATTTGTTCACATTCTTCATGGCCCAATTTCTCCTAGACATTACATTGGGGGCTTCATTTTCCCAAATTCCATGGATTTCTAGCATTATTATGCCTATTTTCTAAACGGGAGACCTGAAGCTCTCAAAACAATGTGTGGAAGTAACCACAGATGACTACTGCGTGAAGAGCTGAGATTTGAAATCAAACCCAATGCTTTAACTACAAGGTCGTATTGTCAGTCCTTATATGCTTTGAAAGGATGTCTCCTACTGACATATTAATTCTAGTTACATTAATGTTTTTACACTTTAAAATTATTTAAATAGCTTTAAATTAAGCCTCATCTTCCCAGGAGATTTTATCTGTTTCTGCCAAGACTCATTTTCTTCCAAAGATTCTGCTATTCCATTAATTTTTGCCAACGTCACTGATATCCATCTTGTTGCTAAGACCAATGAATTATTTTTAGCATTTATCAAGTCGTAGCTCTCAAATGGCATTTCTTCTTAAAATATAATTCTTTCTTATTTTGTTTTTAATAATCTCCTAATTTCACTGTTACCTCCTGGCTTTTAGGTGGCCCCTATTTCTCTGTTCATGGTTGTTTCCTAAAGATTTTATATATTTTAGAGAAAGAGCAGGAAGAGAAAGAGAGAATGAGTGGGAGGGGCAGAGGGAGAGAGAAAATCCCAAGTAGATTACACGCTGAGCACAGAGTCTGACATGAGGCTCGATTCCAAGACCCTGAGATCATGACCTGAACCGAAACCAAGACTTGGACAATTAACCAATTGTGCCACCCAGGTGTCCCTCTCTGTTCATGTTTTATGTGTAAATATTTATGATTATATCCTAGGACATTTTTTTCCCTTGCACTGTATACTCCCCCTAGAAGATCACATTCACTTTCATGGCTTTGGTGACTTTCCATAAGCAGGTGACTAGCAGCTATAAACCTCTAAGATCCACACACCCAGCTGACGTTGAACAGCTCCACACAAATGCTGCCCAGGTATGTAGATTAACACATGCAAAACCGAACTCATCTACTCTCCTCCTCGCTAACTACACAACATGCTTTTCTCATTTTCCCACCATTTTAATTACTACTGACACTACTATTTCCTCAATTAGGAATGCAGATGTTATGTTGTGCTTTTATTTCTCTCACTTACATGCTTATCTAATCCTGTTCACTCTACCTTCTAAATGTATAGAGAACCCAGTCATTCCTATCCCACCCAAATTGCTGAAGAAGCTCTGTAATTAGCTTTCTTGCCTCATTCTTGTCTAAATTCCCCTCAGTGATAGACAAATGGCTAGACATTAGATATTCCACAATTTGGGTAAATATTTTCACTTCTTTTTAAACCTCTCAACTGTATTCTAAAGATGTGCTCATTTTTATGCTTTTTTTGACATATAAATTCCATGATAATAAACACTATATGTCTTATTTACAATTTTGATCCAACACAGGTTAGTATAGTACACTAAACACTTGACAAAAATGGCTTAGATAAATGCATGAATGTGTTCAACAACTCCATAAAAATTAGCCTGATGCAAAATTTCCTAATTCTACTTAAGAATGCTTAAGCATTTCTGAGTCCAGAAGATTTAAATGAAGGTAGAACATCAAAAATCACTACCACTCGGGTATAAGAGCTTTAGATGTGTACTTATCAAAGGGAAAATGGAATGCAATATTGAGAAGAACTGATGTATTAATGTACCAGACACAGGGGCAGGGCGTGGTGTGGGGAGAATGGGCTCATCTTCTGCACCACTGTTGGTAACACTAATGATGTTACATCTAATAAAATATGTGATTACATTCCTTCACTGAGCACTTATACATCCTATATTCTGGGTGTTGGGCTTGGTGCATGTCCTTCAAGACTTCACAGTCCTGTGGAAGAAGCATATTTTAATCCAGCAATTTCCCTTCAGTTTATCATGGAGTTTATGATGATACTAATTTAAAATTTGGCTTTCTGCCATCATTCATTAATTCACTCAAAAAGATTTAAATGAACCCCATTGGTACCTTAGGAGTTTACCATCAAACTAATAAGCAATTAGTACGCGTTGAGATTGGGGCTGTAACAGAATTATGGCAGAAGATAAACTTCTATACCGTTTGCTCAAAGGTTTCCTTGAGAAGGTGTTTTGGGGAAATTTTCAAGGACTAATAGGAATTAACAAAATGGAGGAAAATAAAGGGTGCTCTAGGTAAGGGGTGGCAATGGCCAGTACAAACGTGTAGAGGAGAAAGCAGAGCCTCTCTAGAAATGACAACTTGACACCCAGAGACTGGGGAAGATGGAAGAGATCTGAGGGGGAAGGCAAGAAGAGACAGCTGGAGATGCAAGAAGAGAGCCAGTCAGTACAGTAGCTGTCAGTCCTTGTCTACAGTATTTAATTATGAAAATTCAGGGCATTTGGTATGATTTGGTGTCAGGAAGCTAATTGCTGACCCTCCTCCTTATATATTAGAGTCAGAGCTGGTCACAGGTTCTGAGAAGAAGCAAAAGTGGTCAGCTGAATCTGGCAAAATGAAAATGATCAGCACAATATTTTTGGATTCGGTTCAGCGTTTGAATCTTTTACATCTGTGCTTCCAACCGAATCATTTTAGAATTGGTTCTCAGAACAAATTGAGCAGCTTATAGAATTGCCTTAGTTCAGGGACTTGTTGCTAAAGTGGAAACGAGACAATTTTGAAGAGTGACCTATTGCATTTTGTGTGTTGGTAAATTTCTTTAACTAGAAATAATACAGAAAAAAAAGCAACTGAGTGTTTCCTACCCCATAAATAAGTCTCTGGAAGTAAAGCATTCATCATTCTCTTTGCAAAGCAATACTTTAGCATTTGTACTATTTTTCTTCCAAGTAGACTGAAAGCCTGATATTTATAAGTTCATCAATCTCATGTTATCATTTGCTGGAATGTTCTCATTCATTTTATAGAATTGGGAAGTAAATACATTTAAATTCTAAAGCCCTAGATTTAGAATGTAAGACCAAAGAATTTTGTCTACTACACATACCTAAGGAAGTTGCTTTATCATTTTTTTTGCTTTCAGTACAAATTATGTACAATATTATTAGTAGCATTAATTGATATATTAGGGCCTGAATTCAGTATTGTGTGATCCAAGTGCAGGGCTTATTTGATTGGGTTTATTTTAATTTGTTTATCTCTTCCAGCACTGAGCTGGCAGGGCCATCTGGAAGTACATTTTAAAGGAGGAAGTCACCTTCACTCTTAGCAACTCTTTCCATTGGCAATGTATTCCTTGAGCATCCTTCTTCTGAGATTTATCTTCTTTGCACCTTGAAGGGGAACAGAATATGCCACTCCAAAATATATCCCTGGCATAAGGATTACGTTAGGCTGGTTATTTTTAGGCAACAGCAGATATAAGAAAAGCTTTCAATATTGAGTTGAGGTTACCTTTTTATAAGAGACCTTTACATCTAGAAAGGAAATATTCATTTGTAAGAGTATCCCCCTCTCTGAAAAAAATGACTAAATCTCTAAGAAACTCTTATCGATGGGGAAGGCAAAGACCTAAATCTGCAGGACGAGCTTACCCTTGTTTGCCGTGCTCTTCCTGATAGCCTCCCATAACTCTCATGGCCCCATCTTCTTTGGTCATTAGCTGGAAATGGTATTTAAGGTTGGTGGTTTGAGCCATTTTAGGGAGTTACTCAGTTTCCCTGGTCTCTCCCATGCATATAGGAGGTATATATGTTATTAAATTTATTTGTTTTTCTCCTGTTCATCTGTTTTTTTTTTTTATTATTAAAGGGGGTGTCAGCCAACAATCTATAAAGGTAAAGGGAAAATTATTTTTCCTCCCCTACAACCTGATACCTCTTGGATAGGGAGAATCATTGGAGCTTCCCATTAAACCTTGCCCCACTTAGAAAGTTCTGTGGTGTTAATCACTCACCATGTAAATTTCATTAAATCCCCAGATGTCACCAATGTCAGCAACTCTGTATTCATTTGTGAATAAAAACAGTTTTGCCTTCTATTTCAGGAGATAGACACTGAAACAGTTTTGGGAGCATCATTCTAATCCATTTTCTTAACTCAGTAAGTATGGATTTGGTGCCTACCAAATACAGGGAAGAAAATGCAAGGGCATTTTCATTGTGATATTTATCTCCTTCTCTTACAGCCTCAGCATGGAAAGTTAAAAGTCTACTGGGTAGGAACTGAGGGGGTATTTAGAGACCAGAAGTTCTTTTGGCATCTTCAAATCATTCTGTTGTTGCTGTTTACTGCTTGTCCTATCAATGTGAACACTGGTGAGAGCACAAAGCAAGGAACTGTCCCTCATCTTCCTTCTCAAATTCATCAGAGGAGCTAGTTCTTATCTGCTCAGAAAGTCATATACACCTCTGAGTAATGACCAGGGAAGGCATTTCCCTCCCAAATCTGTGTCGGATCACAGCTAGCTACCATTTCTTGTTCATGCCTAGACTATTTGGGAGCTGTCTATTCAATAGTTCAGGATCTGGTCTCCTTCTCTTCATGGTTTTAAAAGTCACCATATGCATGTGCATCAGTTGGCCAAAGCAGAAAGAACATGGAGATATGAGAGTGCCTTTGTGGGGCTAGAGGGCCCCAACCACTTCTGCTTATATTCCATTAGTTAAAAATAGCTAAGTCAGAACTCATTTGTGTAGTCACATTTCCCTTCAAGAGAGGCTGCCTAGCCTAGCAAATGCCTAGGAAAATCAGGACTGATGAATATTTAGCCCATTTCTGCCAAACCCCACTCATCTGCTATCAGCACCTGAGTGGGAGTGGGGCTCACAATCAGGTCCCAATTATCTGGTGAGAATACACTGGTAACTAACACTTCGGCGGCGCTGGACATCACCTCCTTTGGGACAGTGAGACTCTACCTCAGAAAGGGTTATGTTGTCCTGGGAATATTCACTTCCGTTGTAGTCACCAACTATCTTCTATGAGTAAGAGAACTGAAACAGAAGCACAGTACAGAACATCTAAGCTCATTTGATAGAGCCTTCATTTCTCAGTCAATTATTCTATTTGTGACACACAGTATGTGTCTCCTTCCCTTTTTTCCTCAGCTTTGCTGAAGTGTAATTGAAAAATAAAATAGTATAGATTCAAGGTATACAACACGACAGTCTGAAATGCATCTACATTATGAAATGATTACCACAGTCAAATTAATTTACCTATCCATCACTTCACATAGTTATCCTGTGTGTGTGTGTGTGTGTGTGTGTGTGTGTGTGCGCGTGAGAGAGAGAAAGATGATAACACTTTTAGATATAGTCTCTTTACAAATGTCGAATATACAGGAGAGTATTATTAACTATGGTCACCATGCTGTACATTATATGCCCAGAACTTATTCACCCAATAACTGAAAGTTTAGACCATTTGACCAACATCTGTCCATTTCCCCCATACCTAGCTCCTGACAACCATCACCATTCTGTTTTCTGTTTCTGAGTTTGACCTTTTACTTTTTTTAGATCCGAATATAAATGACACCATACAGTATTTGTCTTTCTCTGTCTGCCTTTTTTTTCATTTAACATAATTATCTTCCAGTTTCATCCATTATTATCACAAATAGCAGGACACCCTTGTTTCTTATGGATGAATTAATATTCATATATACCTATGTATCACATTTTCTTTATTCATTCATCTGTTGACAGATAGACACTTAGGTTTGTTCCATATTAATGCTGCAATAAACATGAGAGTGTAGGTATCTCTTCAAGAAACTGAATTCCTTTGCATAGGTATCTAAAATGGGATTATTGGATCAGATGGTAGTTACATGTTTAATTTTTTGAAGAATCTTCTTCAGGAGGAAGAATTTTCTCTGTCCTTCAAGGTCCTTCCAAGGACTTGAAGAATAAAATTGGCAAGAGACAGATTAACAAGAGAAAAGCAAATTTAATAGTGTATGCAAGAGGAATACAAAAAGACACAGAAATTCCAAAGACACTTATAGGGTATGATGCTTTTATAAAGCCAAAGAGAGAGGAAGGGGTATGAACATACAAACCAGAGAAAGACCATTAGCAAGAAGGGGAAAGGAGATGTTTGGAAAACAAGAGTTGCCTTCTAATGTAAATAAGTTTCCCAGGTAAAGAGGAATCTCTTTAATAGCTCTCTTCCTGGTATAATTAGGCAAGGGATGGGAAGGTAAAGAGCTTTTCCTGAAGTTGCTGAGTTTTGATTGCTTTGAACTCAGAATGAGTTTCCTACCAAAGTACTCCAACCTGGGGCGGTCTGCCCTTGGCCCCTACAACCTCCATACTGTTTTCTACAGTAGCTACTCCTATCTACATTCCCTCCAAAGGGCACAGGCATTCACTTTTTTCCACATCCTCACTGGCAAACACTTTGCTGTTGTCTTTTTAAAAAAGCTAACCTAACAGGTGTGAGGTGATGTCTCATTGGGGATTTGATTTGCATTTCCCTGATGTTGAGTGATGCTGAGGATCTTTTCACGTGTCTATTGGCCATTTGCATGTCTTCTTTGGAAAGACGGTCTATTCAGGTACATTGCCCATTTTTAATAGGATTGTTTCGTGTTGTTGCTGCTGCTCTCTCTTTAATTTACTTACCATTGTCCATGTAATTCCAGATGAGGAAATGAAGAGAGGAGAGTAGTAAGTACTCACTACACACAAAGTCATTTTCCTAGCTGCTTCCTGCGCATTATTCTGTTCAGGCCCCACAGCAATATTATGCTTAAGTACTATCCTCAGGTTTTCGATGTTAAAGTGATCCGTAGAAGCTTTAAATAAATAGCTTAAGGTTATGTAGATAGTAAACAGAAAAGGTAAGAACCAGCTTATGACCGCTTCTATCATCCCACCTCATTCACTGAGGCTTCCTGAAAGACATCATTTGACATCTCGCTCTCATGAAGTAAACACCTGACGCATATTTATTGAGAAATGCCTAAGGTGGGTGACTTCTTTTGGTACATGTGTGCTGATTAAACTTGTGAAATATTTTATGCACAAATAACCTTTTTCCTTTCTCTGCTTGTCTTCTTTCATTTTTTTCCAGGTGATTATCTGTGTTGAATTACTCTTGGCAATACGATCATTTCCTTATTTCTTTGACAAGTATTTTTTTTTAAAGAGTCTAGTGTATGTAGGTATTCTCCTACATATAGAGGGCTAGGGTATATAAAGATTATTGTGACCTAATTATTTATTCATGAAAGAATCTCTGTTTTCTTGGGAAAAAGATACTCCAATACTTAAAAGATAAAGGATTATATGCCCTTATAATGAAACTACAGCTCACAAAAGTGTTGATTTTACATCTTCTGTATATCGCAAGAGAGTGACTTGCTTAGGAATGCATATTATCAGTCTGAAGTTTTTCGGTATTTGTATGAAATTTTGATTTATATTATGCCCAAGGAATGTTGAGTGCTTTTCCATTTTTTTTTTTTGCACCTCCTCACACTGTTTTTGGGATTTACTATTTGTTCACATTCAACAACTATATTTACATCTCTGGCACTGGAAATCAGAACATGCGTTTTCACTACTTTAGAGAACTTTTTTGATCCTGGCTACCCACTTCACAAGACCTGAATTCCAGCCAGGGTTTCCTATAGTCAGAACCTGGTACTTCACCAATCCTCCCTCTCTATAACAATACTTTATTCTTCACCTGTTTTGCATGTAAAGAGGCCACACCACTGAGTCCATTAAACAGAAGTTTATGGTGTTACTTTCAACTTTACTATTGACTAGTTGTATGAAATTTAGCTACTTGACCTCTTTGGACCTTCATTTCCTGAGCAATTAATACAAATTGGAAATTCCATTCTTCGTTCTGGATTGTTCCACCCAGGAATTTTCACTAGTTTCTCTCTGAGTTTCATAAAAGTTTAAGTATGTGGATGTTTTGAAACTCACCAAAGCCTAAAATCTTAAGTATATTTACCATTTTCAATGGGGCAGAATGCTGTGATGAAATGCTCACTGTGTAGGGAATCAGGAAACCACATCAAGGACTTGCTTTAGTAGAAGTCTTTGAGTACATCACTCAACCTCCCTGGCTCAGTTTTCATCTATTTAAATAAAGGGAATAAACTGGAGGCTCTCCAAATCTTCAGAATTCAGATGCTTTGAGATACAATATCAATTTAAGTTGTTGAAATTGACAAGATAGACTATGAACTCCTACCTGAATTGGTCACTTCTTTCCATGCTAAAGAGATACAAGTAAACTCTCAAAAAAGTCTTTTTTTAAAAATTAGAGGCAATTAGGTGAGAATTTATCTGTAATATGGAATACAAAGTAGACATTTTTGCTATTTTTTCTCAGTTCTTATGATTTTCCTGAACTGTATCTAAATAGATAAAGCATACTGATATGAGTATATCTAAGCAAATCTGAACTATGCAAATACAAATTAAAAAAATAGATGATGTTGGAAATATTTTCCTCACTTAATAAGCATTTCCTTTAATTCAGTTATATATAAAGGGGCTTCTTATGTTGTTAGAGAGCTTTGGGAAAGACCAAATTTTAAACTAAGGATGGAAACATAATTTTCTTTAAAAAGCATGCTAATTCCTATCCAGAGTCTTATAGATGCTTTATCATTGATTTCAACCTAAACAAGACTACATTTCTCTCAAAAGAAAGCATTTTTAATAAAATCGAAGGTTGCAAAAGTGTGTGTTTGTGACTCCTCTTGCATTAACCATCTATACTAGTTACATGAGAGCAATCTTCAACAGTGTCGTGATATGATGTGAATGATCAGCTCCACCTGGAGTGAAGTAGTGATGCTATTTCAGAGGCTGGTTAAGGGTCACCTTGGACACTTCAGAGTATAATATACCTGATGAGAAGTTTATAATATTTCCCAAGAAATCTTCTAGATTTGCATTGTTTTGTTTAAAAGAGAAAGACTATACATCAAAAAGACGGGGGGGTGATTGGGTTAGGGTAATTTCTATACACCACAAGCTAAACTCGTAAAGAGATACCACAATTAATCATCCTTACAAAGTTACAAGAGTGTCTGCCCCTACCCTAGCCACACGTGTGTTACACACATTGAATTCTGTAACACCTGGATACAGAAGATATAAAATAGTAAAGTAAGCTCATTCTCATGTAGCAATATCAACTCTCAGATCCAGAAAAGATAATAAGGTCTTTTCATGTGCTCCATTGTGCATTTTGTATCCTTCTTCTCTTCATATTCCGTTTTCTCACACTTCTCAACCCCTAGTTACTAAGTTTTACTGTTCTACCTGTTTCCCATGATCTAGTGACATACTCTTCTCCTTCTCCAAATACATTTTTAAAAAGAGTTTCTGAAAATAATTTTTCCCCCTGGGGTATAGCAGCAGCTTAGAGTATTGCCATGCCCAGGAGATTTGCATTTTAACAGGCATCAAATGCCTGGGGCAAAGAAATGAAACTCTTCCTATGTAATTTCAGGCATCAGTAAGCAGATGGGGCATTTATTTGGGTGGCCTGAGGGATTTTCCTGAGCTTTTGGAACTACATGGGTCTTCTTCAGTTTAATCTATGTAGAAAGTTATTCTGGACATTGCTACTATTATCATCATCTATATCATGTTTTGGATTGTACATGTCACAAAATTTGGCGAACTCACTTTCCAGTATCATCTATGAAATCTGGGAAATATAAGTTCCCATGTTACTCTTTCTACATCTTTCCTCCCCAGAGCAATCTAGATGTTTCAGTGCTGACTGACTGATTTTCATCTAGTTCCTCTACTATTCTTAAATGGAAGAGTCAAGTTTGGACAGAGAGAAACATAAACTTGAGAGGAAGATGAAGAAGAACAGGAATATCTATAAAATATATATATATATATATATATATATATATATATATATATATATATATATATATATATCCAAGCAAGGTAGAAAATTGAGAACATTATCTTGCATTATCTTGACCCCTCAGGCTGATTTCCAGGTACCATTTGGTTAATGTAGGCTATGTCATTATGGTACTGGATTCTTTGAATCAGATAATGGTCTCAATATGCCATTTTCCTGTTCCTTGTATAGACAATAATTTTAATAGTTATGCTCCCTAAAGCACAGTTAAATTGATAACACTGAGGTTGGTTTTAGGAGATCTTCCACTGCAAGTCAAGATACAGAGCACCTCAGGACATACCACTAAAGTACAAAAAAAAAAAAAAAGCGAGCAAGCAAGTGGGGCAACATCAAGGTAGCTAATTCAAAAGAACTGGTTGCATGACAGCCATTGCTGCTCTGATCACCGGGACTATCTTTTGAATCAGTTCTACTGTGTATAAATCAGAATCAGTGTGATTATAGTCACTGAAATGAACATATCCTTAATACACCTAATTTCACAGATATTCTTTGAATGGGCATAGTTTTATTCACTGTGACCCCCTACCTTTCTAAGTTAAACATCTTCATTCTGGGTTATAGTTTATTATGCTGGTCTTCATGTCTTCTGAGTCCCCCATTGTAACAGGTTCTACACAACATTTACCAGTTTTATAAGAAAGTTACATTCATTCTGTTGTATTGTTTCCCCAAATCTCATGTAATTCCTGAATAATGAAGACAAAAGTCTTCAGTTTATCCCTCCTCTCTCTGCAAACCACCTCTATCTTCTCATGAAGCTTGTGTATTAATCCTCCCCTCTGCCCTACGTTTTTACCCATTCTTCTCCAAATTCCCCTAAAATTTTCTCACTTCACTGTCTGTTCATTCACTCATCACTATCCCAGAGATTTCTTCCTACCCATGTATTTTAATTATTCAACACGGAACTCAAGTCATGCCTCTTCTAAGAAAGCTTCTCAGCCTAACTCTCAAATATTTTTTCTTCTTTGGAAACTCTTATCTGTTGTCTTTATTACTCAAATGACAATTAATCAAGCACTACCTTGTGATAGTACATTTATTTTTGCCTAAAACTATTTGCCATTCTTTATAATTATGTCTTATAACTCATGCACTTTGTCCCTATAGGTCATGTCCCTATAGGTCATGAACACAAGAGATGTTCAATAAATTTTTTTTGATGAAGAGATGATTCATTAAATATGGCCAAATTAAATCCATTTATTTTTGAGGAGTAGGAATATGTTATTTATTAGAGTTATTTGCTGAGTGTCTTATGCATCTCTTTTCACAGATACATAAGTTCATTCTTTTCTAATTTAATTTAATTAATCTGTCGACCACATAGCTGTGTCTTCAAAAATCTTTAATTTTAGAGAAAACTGGTAGGAAACTTTGAACTTGCATATAAGTATGACTTGAGCTTTTTATTTAGTTCAGTTAGTATATAGACATTGGATTGGTATCATGAAATAATTGGGCACTTACGTTGGTAAGTTGAATTTTCTAGTTTTAATTTTTTTTTAATCTATAAAATAAAGGGTAATTAGAGTATCTTCCTTAGAAGTTTATGCAATTTAGCATAAATCAAGCAAGGTGAGCGTTTTACTCCTGAAGAAATATTTGGCAATATCTGGAGACATTTTTATTTGTCAAACTGAAGGAAGAGAGATAATGACTGGCATCTAGTGGGTAGAAACATGGGAACACCAACACATCTCACAATGCACAGGTCAGCCTCACCCCAAACAATGAATTATCTACCTTAAAATGTCAATGGTGCTGAGGTTGAGAAAATCTGATATTGATGATGGGTTTGGAGTGCTTACACAGTGTTTACCACACATTTAGGTGTTTGATGAATGTTAAATAATATCATTTCTTCATAGTATTTCAGGATAGTATATTTGGTCTCTCCAATAAAACTATAAGATACTGAAATTAAGAAATTGCTTCTTTAATTATTTTTATATTCAGGTCTCTGTCGATCTCCAGTCCAGAGATTCTGCACATTACAAACCACATGAAATTTGCTACTGAATGGCAAGCAAACGTATTTGATAGAGGAAAAAATGCAGAAAGTTGCCTACCATTTACTTAAACCTGAAAAATACTTAAATCAACAGAATAATTTATGAGTATTAAAGGAATAGTATTAAGGGGTAATACATATCATATGTTAGGTTCACTCAGGCATATTTTAAAATTCAGCCTCTGGTTCACTCTCTAAGTTTCTCTTGGGTGCCTGTAGGTTCTACTTGATAATAGAGCTACTGAAAATATCTCTCAAAATAAGCCTTGGTAAAGCAGAGAATTCCTCTAAGAGCTCCCACCACATCTCTACTGAATCATTTCCCGTAGTGTACACACATGCTCTTATTTCTCCTTAAAAAATACTCCTTTGTCCCTCCTTTGCTCTGCTAGTTACTACCTTATTTCTTTGCCTCCTGTTGCAGTAAAACTCCCCTGGAAATGTGATTTATACTGATGGTCTGCAGTTCTTCTCCTGGCATTGTCTTTTACAGTTGGCTTTCCCCTACACCTTTCCACAGAACTGTTCAAGCCAAGGTGACTAGTCACTGCCAGAGTTCAAAGCCAGTGTCATCTCCTAGCTTGTATCTTCCCTACCAATTCAATAGCACTCTACCCAGCTGACCTATTCCATCTTCCCCAATGAAAAAAAAATCTTGTCCTACACAATGCTACAATTTTCTAGTTTTCCTAGCTGGCAATTCTATTTCAGTATTACTTGTTCCTATCCCCTCTCCTCCCTGACCTTTTAATGTTGGCAGGTGTCAGACTAATCTTTGTTCTCCTTCTCTTTTCTCGTGACACTCATTTTCTTGTGGGACCCCTCCAAGCTCATGTTTTATACCAATTATTCATAAAGATGCTCAAGTTCATGTTTCAAGTCCACACCTCTTTCTTAAACTCAGCCTTGTAGAGCCAGCTACCTTTGGATATTGGAATTGTGTAGCTATTGTTGGTGCTCTACCAAGTTCTTTCAGATCCCTTTGGGTATTTCTAGAGCGTATCTCTCAGCTTCTTTCTCGCTTTGCTTATGAGGGCTCGCTAACACTGTCCTGGAACTACCAGAGTCTCTCCGCCCACAAGAACAGAGTGATGGAAATGCCTGAATGTTCACACACCTATTGACTCTACCTTCCAAATTAATCCAGAATCTAAACATTTCTTGGAATTTCCTCTGCTGTCACATAGGTTCAAACAAATATCAGCTCTCACTTGCAAACTGAAATAGTTTATGAACTGGTTGCCTTGTTTCAACCTAGTATCTTTTAAAATCTGTACTTATTCTCAAAACAGCAGTCTGAGAGAGGTTATTAAAACTTAAGTCAGATAATGTCATCACATTTCAAACCCTTGCACAGTCTGTCATATCATTCAGAATAAAAATCCTTTCTGTGTCCAGAAGTCTCTCTGTTCACCCCCCCCTTCATCCTTGACTTCATCTGCTCCTTTTCTATCCCTGTTTTATTCTGACCAGCCACAATCCCATCTTTCCTATTCATTAAGTGACCAGGTCTACATCCATCTTAATGTCTTACACAAATTCTTCCCTCTGTTCAGACTGCTCTCATCCCAGATATCCTATGAGCGAATCCCCTCAGACCTCATTCAAGTCCTAACAAAACTTACCCTGACAATCATATTCCTTTTTTCTAATCTAGCCCCCCTCTTCACTCTTATTCCTCTATATTCTCTTCTGGAGAACTTATCATTTTCTAATATACTACACAACTTTATTGTTTATTTATTTTATATTCATACCCCTCATAAGAATATGAGGTTACAGAGAGTAGAGCTGAAGAAAGTGTGTGGTACTCGTGTATAAAGTATGGTTTGTACTTGTACTCTCCTGAGATTTAAATTTTCCTGCCACCCAGTTGTGGTTACACTCCTGGTCTACCTCTCATTCCTGTGGTAAGAAACAGAGAGTTAATGGGGCCTAACTGGATAGATTGGACTTGATAAGCTCCTCATTATTTTGTATATGACAGATAAGATTATTACCTAACTATTAGCAAATAATGTAGGAGGCAGATAACCTGCTATCGTGGTGGTAGGAGTTTCACTGGATGTACACCTTAGTAATCTACAAGTATTCACAGTATTTTTTTTTCCTGAAGGTGGTTGGTCTTACTGTTATGAGTCAACAGCAGATTGAGCCAATTGACATGAATGAGAGGTGGCATAACCAGGAAGAAAGAATAAACTGTTAACAAATATTTACTTACCTGATATTACCGATAGTATTCAACATTATTCAAAAATAAGCATTCCATGAATATTAACTTATATACACAGTACGAATGGAATTTTGAGTTATTTGTTGAGTAACTAGAAGCCAACCTCCATCTTCCTACCCTTATTCTTGGTGAATGCATACTCATTTTCAAATCTTTACACAGAACTGACCCCTGCTGTAATATCTTCCCAATTACCTCTGTCCTTCCTGGTTCTTGGCATAATTAAGAACTTCTTCTTCTAATTCAACAGTATCTTGGAACCTCCCCTTCTCACTCATAATTTACTGTATGGTAACTGTTTACTTTCCTGTATCTTCCTCCTCCCTAATTCCTCCATCTCTGCCCCCAACACACCCATGAGCCTATCTAGGCAGGGTCACAGGATTCTTTGTCATTATAGCTTTAGCACCATGCAAAAATTATATGAGGCAAAAAATACATATGACATACTGATTTCCTATTTCTACGATACAATGCTGACTTCCAAAGTAGATTGGCTTCAGGAGATATGATAGTTAGAGAAACGTATTTATTCTTCAAGAACTCAGCCAAGGTTCGGCATCTGGATAATACTCAAATTTCTTCTGTGCATAGGACTTTACTGTCTTATCTCTAAAATAAAACTTACACAGTGGCAAAAGCATGTCAAAGGCCCTATTTTTGCTGGAAAATCCCCTCACTGCTTTCCTCATTCACTCATTGCCAGCCCTTGAAGGAAGGATAGCTATCTAGAATACCTCAGTGATTCCTGCATGATGAATAGACAGGACAACTAGAGGCAAAGAGCGAAGGTTTAAGGTAAATGGGCCTCTGGCATCTTCCTTTTGACTGAAGTCAATGAAAACAGACTTTTTAAAATCTAACTTAGAATAAAACTACCATAAAATGATAAGAAAGAGGAGCACCCCCCAACACACTGCATAAGTAATAATTATGACATATGATGTATGATTATTTCTCATGCGGTTGAGATGTGTGTTTCAGAAGATGCATGCATGAAGCTTGCAGATTTTGGAATCAGATTGTTGGGATGTCAGTTTCTTTTTTTGCCACTTACTAGCTGGTACCTTGGGCAAGTCATTTTTTTCTCTGTGCCTCAGATCTGTCATCTGTAAAATGGGAGAAATATGGCATCTACCCCACACTGTCATGGTGAGGATGAAGGACTACTTCACTATTGTCATCATTACTAAATTCAGGCAAATGTTTTGTTGTTTGCAGGATCAAACAATTCAAATTAACTTCCAAATTCTGATACATATTATATATCCAATCTTACCCCAGAGGTTATCATTTCCTTTTTTTTTTTTTTTTTTTCTGAATAGTATCTCCATATAGAGAAGGTTTGGTTACTTATATTCCTTCCCTCTTTACTTGTGGAAATGGAGAACTTGAGAGTGCAATTATTAGAAATTTGTTCTCCATCTTCCATTTAATTCCCTAGAGTCATGCCTATGCTCTTTGACTTCCCTAAATGTTTTGATGTCTGTGTGATGTTTTGGAAATAGAAAACCAAATGATGGACCTCATGAATTAGGGGAGAGCTTGAGAGATGAGGATAAGAAAAGAAAGGGATATATACTTTCTCAAACTGTACTATTTACTTCCTTGATAAATTTGGTGCCTTTGTAGGACATTTTTCTACTTCTCCTTCTCCTACTGTCTGGCTGATATAACTGAGTTGTTGCAAAGCTGGGATATTTGTCTTTTACTTCACTCTACTCTTTATATTTTGCTCCCTGAAGCACTCCTTTCCTCCTTTGGAACTGATAGTGGAATCAAATCTTCCTGGAATTCAGGGTTAAAGGCCATTGGTTTTATAAAACCTGTCTGATGATCAACTCTGGAGGTTTTTTCCAGCCCATTGAAAAAGAAGGAGAAAGACAAGCAAAATTTAAAACATGTATGGAGGGGATAGAGGAAAGGAAGGAGGGTGACGGTGAGGGACAGAGACAGAGACAGAGAGAGAACTATCTGTGATGAGAATCTGAAACAGGATTCAAGTAAGATGGATTGCTTGACTCAGTGGTGAGTCAAGGTGAGTAAAAATCTCCTGGTAGCTTGATCTTTCTTCACAGAGAGCTGTTAACTCCTTCAGGTTAGCAGGAAGATTCTTCCTGAGAACAATTTAGCAGTTAAGGATTCAAGAATTAAGAATCTATTATAATGAAGAACCTAGAGTTCCATCAGTCCACAGGTAATTGTGTACTGTAGACTAAACTGTTTATGAATTCTCGTGCTACGCTACTCATTTAAGAGATAAAAAGATGTGTAAGACAACCACTACAGTTAAGGAATGTAAAAGCATACTGGTCATATAACTTTGCTATTAAATATTTAAAGAATGAGATGCTCTAATAAAGGATACTATATTGTGTGGTAGATATAGTAAGTCCTTTCAAAGGTCAGAATGAGGAGAGAGGTGAATGTGTGTCAGCTCCTCAAGGCCAACACATTGGAATTTTCAAGCACTGATTGCATGCATTCATTAAGCAATGATTCACAGCATCCCACTGTATGCAAGGTACTGGATCACATGCTTCATTCATACTAAAGCTCGTTCTCTTTTACCATTGTCTCCGATGTTTAGCTTAAAATGATGAAAAACACTGGCCAAGATTTCAACTCTAGTCCCACCCTTTATAAAATGTGTGTTCCTGGATTCCTTCCTTCAGCTTTCAGTGATACAGTTCCCACCTGTGGAAACCTGCTTCATAAATGTCTCGTGAGCATGAATGAGCTCAGCACGATGTTTGGATATTGGCTTTTCATAAATGTTAGTCATGATGAGAATGACGGGGGGTCGTCATCATCACCTTCATCATCATTAGAGGAAGCATTGTATTACGATTTGAGAATGAAGTCTGGACCCAGGCTCTCTTGTTCAAGTTCCGATTCTGCTACTTTCTAGCTAGATGACCTTGATGAAGTTATTAGTGTCTCTGTACCTCACTTTGTTCATCTGTAAAATGAAAGTAGCATTCCTCCTGGAATTTTTATGAAGATTACGATTTTGACCTTGATAAAGTTTAGAAAAGTACTTTGTTCATACTGATCGCTTTTAAAATGTTTATCATATTAAAAAAGTAGATATCAAATCACTCCACTGAATTCTGTCCATGAGAGTGGTAGACCACATGTGTTTTATGGTATGCCCTGCATTTAGGAAAGTCCATATTACTTCCAAGGCACTCAGTAAATATTTGTTGAATGATAATAGTAGTTATTATGCATATCATTTTTGACATTAATTATCATAAATCCTTTGACAGAGGTCTACATCAATGTTGCACAGGTGGCCAGAATGATACTCTATGTACATTGTCTACTTTTACAACTATTGTTTGGACTGTTTTGTACAAGTCAGTTGAAAAAGCACATGGCTTCTCATGTTACAGTAAATGCAACTTGCTACTTTATGGACACTTGGTACAACTGTGACACATATACATACACCAGCACGTGTCTAGAAACTGTCAAAAAACTGTTCAAACTGTTCAAATATAGGATATTAAACAGATGATCTAAAATAATGACAATATCAAACTCATATATTTACTTACTGCCTATTAATTGAAATTTTGTCTTAGTGCCTTATAACAAATGATCATTGAACTAACAAGAGAGTTTCCAAATTAGAGTTTAGAATAGAGGCCATTAATGACCATTGAACATGGGAAATTTACAGAAAATAGTGTTCATATATCTTTTATTTGTGGTTCAAAATTATTTTTTCAATTCTTTTTTGAACTACCCAGAAATCACCACTTTCCTAAATTACTTCAGATTATATACAGAGAGTTGTGCTGATGGGAGAAGGGGCATATAAATTTATATGGCTCTTCTCTCTACATGAGCACAACATGTCCTCAAGACTGAGGACATGATCAGAGTGATGGCCAAACAGCCCTTACAAACTTTAACAATCAAACTACTTCTTAGCGAGGGTAGAAAATATAAAACATGAACTGTTACTTGACACAGAGAACCTGGGCCAAGGGATGAACAGGCCATAAAGACACCTGAGTGTTCTATTGATTCGGCTACTTGTTTACTTTTGGAATTTGAGAAATAAGGGCACTGGCTTCAAGAAAAAGAGCTCTGGTCTCTGCACTACATTATAGATTAGTTTAAGTGGAGACCACCATATTAAGATTATCCTTTGGAAAACAAATAAGCATTTTCAAACCCTAAGAGTGGCTCTATATGTTTGCTCCCCAATTATACCTTGTGCCTAGAACAGTCCCTGACATGTAACGGGGAGTTGGGAATTATTATAGAACATCAAGCTTTTCTTACACAGATTTTCTAAACTTGAGACATTCTACAAATAAATACCTAGATTGACTGATTATCTATACTTTGTCCTCATTTACCTCAGCATCCTCTCTCTCTATATTATTTTTTTCTTTATTTATATGAGCAATTTAAGAGAAAGATGAAGGTGGCATCCTGTCCTTTTCCCCCTAACTACTTTAGTATGTATTTCCAAAACTATTCTTCCAATATAATTGGAAGATTATTCAAATCAGGAAATATAACATTAATATAATTTATTATCTAATCCACAGTCTACATTCAAATTCTTCCATTGTCCCAGTGAAACTCATTAAAAGATCCAGTCCAGGATCAAATATTGCACTTAGTTTCATTAGACTTCATAGTCTCATTTAATCTAGAAGAGTTCCTCAGTCCTTTGTCTTTCACAACGCTGATATTTTTGAAGAGTGAAAGTCAGTTATTTTACACAATTTCCTCGATTTGGGTTTATCTGATGTTTCCTTATGATAAGGCTCATATTATACATTTGCTTTGGCACAAACACCAGAGATGTGTTATGAGGTCCTTCTCAGTGCATTGTATCAAGAACCCGATGTTGATACAATGCACGATGGTGTACCATTACTGATGAGTCTTAATTTTAGTCACTTAATTGATATGGTATCTACAAGGCTCCTCAATTTTATCATCACTAGTTCCCCCTCTCTAGTTAAAAAATAATTGATGACAGGATACTCTGAGGTTATATAAACATCTTTCTCACCAAACTTAAAATTCTGGTTTTGGCATCCATTGATGATCTTCTAATGCCATTATTTTAAAAAATCAAATTATTTATTATAAGTAGAATTTTAAAGAAATATTTTCAAGTAGAGAGCCATCGCTGTACATAATTTTAAAAAATTTAAAAAGGAAGTCACATTAAAGAAAAATGGATGCATAGATTACACCCACAGAGATTAGGAAGTAGGGCACAATTTTCCCTCTGGGACACTAGTTCCTCTTTAGAACTGAGTTCCTTCCACTCTAGTCAAAGCACCAAACTGTGAACCTGAGGGTCTTGCTCCATTGTGTTTTCACGAGAAAATTATTAAATGACTTGGATTTTCATTTCTTTTTTTTAAACCAGTATAATTATAGTAGACCTTCCTTTCCTTCAGAAAGAATGTTGTGAGTAAAAAAGAGATCATTATTGTGATAGATATTTGAGCTCTTTGATGAAAGGTAATTTATAAAACCCTGATGGAATTATGAATCCTTATTAAGTCTATATTCTTCCTGTTTCTAAGGGTGCTGTATGCTGTATGCCTCATTCTATAATAATAGACACCACTGCCAACTCCCATGACCTGATTTCAGAACATGTAACAGCTCTTGCCAACAGTTCTGACCCAAAAGAAGCATCCTCCAGCCTCAAGTGTTCCTTGTTCACACTTTCTCTGAAAACATTTCTGATTGATGCTCAAGGCATCTCTTTCACAATCTAAATTTCAATTTGCCTCACCTGTAGGTGGGACTCTCTCCTGCTGATTTTGCAAAAGTCCAACTTTTCCTATTTGCAACTAGATTGGAAAGAGTATGTGAGACTGCCACAGTAAAACTGGCTAAGTGACTTCCCACTGGGAGTAACAGTGTTCAGCCTCTAAGTACTATTTAGGAAAAACTTGCTGTAAATGCAGGCAGTGGAAGCCCAGCGTATGGTCTGGCCCCGAGGGATTTTCTCAGCTAATTTCTCTCCAGAGTAGATACACAGAGCACAGGTACAGAATGCTATAGACAAAGCTGTTCTGGAGTATGTTTGAATTTAATGCAAATAGCCATATCTCAAGGTCTTTGAAAACAGGTCTTTGAAAACCTGTTTCCTTGGCCCTGCAGATTTAACTTGTCACATCAGCTTGCTTCTGATCGTCCTTTGTAAAACATGCAAGGGGAGAGAGAGATGGTAAGTTTCTCACCTAAATTTAGACTCCCATCCCTTAGTCAAGCTTGATTAATCCTTGTGACACCTGTGTAATGGGGATTGCTGATGCCCAGTTGCAGGACAATTCTTGCAGCTGATTCCTGTCTCAGCAGGAAGCATATAAGAAGCTTCATGGCTAAGCCAGAAACTCTGATATGCTCTAGCAACCCATTGGTTATGTAACTGAATCATCTGTTTTTATTCCTGTTTGCAGGTGGTTACCTGGCTCCCTGACTTCTTCCTGGCTCTAGACCTAATCAGTCCTGCCATAACTATCTCAGTGAACTTCATTAGTCTCACCCTTCCCTGGATGACCGGAGTTCTGGTTTCTCATGTCTCTTATGGCCCATAGTCCTAGGGCAGCAGAAGTGGAAGGTTCCATACATCAAAAGAAACCAGAAATGGAAGGCTTTACAAACATTCTGATTTGCACTTGGCTGATTCCTATCAGCCTTTTTCACCAGTGTCCTTTGACACCTCTAGGACATGAAGCCCCTCCTGACAAGGAGGCATGCCTCTTTGGTCAGGCATCTTGTCAGCACTAAGTACATAACGAACACGTTCTCCATGATTTCTACATTGGCGTAGCTAATACTAATGTTCTACAACAGAGCCGATGCCTTAACTGATCAAATCCCTTCAGTTTCTAATTGAATTGTGTGGAAAACCCAACTGAGCTGATGATATCCTATCTTAGCCTGAGTAGTGATTTTTCACATAAGAAAAAGAAAAAAAAGATTGGATCATCCAAACAAAAATGAGACACACCATCCAGACTTAAGGTTTATTCTCCTCCCAACCCCCCAGTTTTATTTTTCTAATGACTTTAAATACTGAAGTGGAAGAAAAAAGTTCTTGGGAAAAAAAACATAGTAGGCTTTAGTGTTGTTACTATCTACATGGGCCCCATCATTTACTACCGACACTGTGCTGAGTGACAGGGGTGAGTGTATCTCAGCCTGGTTTGCCCATTGAGAAACTGAAGAACATAGTGAAGTCCCTTTACTTCTTTTCTAAAATGAATTTACATTGTTTTTAAAAATTTTGCAGTATTTAAATTTTTCAGTTGCATCGTTGAATTTGGCCATGTCCAAAGATGGCTTGAGTATATAAAAGTATGTATGTATCATAAAATTAGAAGTGGCAAAATAACACTGAATATTTGGCCCTAGGGCTTCCATCAGAAAATGGCGACCGATACCCACTAAGGATGAATTTCTCCTTAGAGCATTTAATATACATAATATGCTTTCTTTATTTTTTTTAAGTTTTTATTTATTTATTTGACAGACAGAAACATAGCTGGAGAAGAAACACAAGCTGGGGGAGTGAGAGAGGGAGAAGCAGGCTTCCTGTCGAGCAGGGAGCCCAGCCCGATGCAGGGCTGGATCTCGGGACTCAGGGATCATGACCTGAGCCATCCAGGTGCCCCTGTAATATGCTTTCTTAATTTATAATCAATGTTTAAATTCTATGATATTCTCAATTGGTTGTTTTTAATTATCAGAAGACCCACATGATCCTTTAGTTTGTTGGATGAAAAGTTTCGGAGTATTCCTCATTACTAATGTAGTTTTCAAAAGGCTTTCTGTAAATAAAGGTTAATGACATTTTTCATGTCAATAAATGCACTTTTACTGCCAAAACCAAAGCTCAAGAGTGCAATATAAAGGTTTTCCCAGTTTCAGGAAGATTCAAGACATTCTTATGAGTTGAGGACAAGCTGCCCACTTTGAATGGCATTTTATTCTAAATGGTTGTGTAATACTGGCTGCTTGAGGAAGGGATAGATTTGGGACTTTTGCTAAAGATTGCCGGCTTCCCCATTCACCAGACAACACACACACACACACACACACCCTACTAAGAATCCAAAAAGAGACTGTCTTTCTAAAATGTGATCATTATTTTGACATCTGGAAAAATTTCCAAACCAAACAATGCAGTTGAATACTTGAAACGTTCAGAGAGATCTGAAGAAATATATTCCAGTTATTGCAACACAGTTTAATGGATGAGGTGAGAGATCACCTAAAGATTATTTCCAAGCCAAGAACAGAGGTGAGAAAAAAGAAAAAGTAAAAATCAAACAAAAATGTTAGGTATGTTATATGCTAGATCTTTTGCATATCAGTGATATAGCATGGTGTGTGGTTGTTTATAAAAGAAGACAGGGTAGGATATTTACCTGTATCTATACACACACACACACACACACACACACACACACACACATTTGTGTTCATTATTTTCCCATTTATAAAGTATCTTGTATATGCTTATACAGGCTCTTTCAGGAATAACATGCTTTACTTTTCTCTAGTTCATGCTTAAGAAATACACATTTTGTATTTTGCTAAATGCCCTATGTTGATGAATGAAGGCAAATGAATCATAAACAAATAAACCTAACTGCAGAATAAAGATGATTTGCCCATTCTAGCTGAAAATGCAACCATTTCATTCTAATTGGGCATCTAGTTGCACATTCTCTCCACATTTAATTTGCTTTGAAAAATATATACTATGTGCGCTCCCCAGAAGGCAATAGCTTCTCCCCAAAACATGTTCTACTTCTTTTAAAGCCTCTGGTAAAATTTTTATCTAAGCCATCAGATTTAGCAATTTGTAACTGATCTAATCTCTCCACAAAATCCTTGCTTACTGAAATTGCATCCAGCAGCTCCTCACTATAAACCTTTCAGTTCACATAAAACTGGATGACAACCTATGTCTCTCCTTCTTTTTATTTTCATCTCTTGCCACTTTAATTTTACTCAAAAAGAAACAAAAATTCGGTACAATGAATCAGAAATCATTTCAGCGATTTCCAGGTGTTACATTATGAAGTACATAATCAGTAGGAGTTACTGGCATAAAAAAAATAATAAAGAACTACAATATCAGCAACCATCAGATTGAATCATAATAATTACAATGTTATTTTTCACATTTCCCCAACTAGAACATTACAGTTTTTAAAGGCTAATGGGGAGGTGCCATTGTCTGAAAGACACTTTTATTCACTTTTTAATTGGTTCACTCATTCTCCAAATATTTATTGAGTATTTCCTATGCACTGAATAGTATTATAGGTGTGGAGGATATAGGAATGAACAGAGATTGGCACATACTAAGTAATTGTTTCATTTAAATGACACCATTTCTATAATTGACTCTGAGGTAGAGTGACACAAACATCAATTACATAAGCCTGTTCTGAATAAGCAATTCTATTGGGGAAAATAATTTTTCTATTCTTGTCATAATTACCAGTTGCTTAGCACAGTATCTGAAGCAGATTAGATGCTCAACTAATGTATGTTCAATGGTGAAATCTCTATTGATATTAAGATGAAATCTTTGATCTGTTAGATTTCCAAATTACACTTGTTAGTTTCTTGAGCTTATGCCAAAGTCTTTATCCAGTTAGAAGCTCCATGTCTGGCCAGTACCTAAACTACCTCCTGACAATAAATGTGTTTGGGAGGTCTGCCATTTCTTTATTTGAAGTCTATGAATGTTATGGCTCTATCTAGATTCTCCATCAGACCCTATATATGTCTAACCTAACGTACAGAAACCCATGGTAGTTGTGAGATTGAGGCCCCTAATATTAAATAAGGCGGGTCTCACTCAATTAGGAAAATTATAATACCTCTCTGTAGCAAAGGAAGGTAATCTGTATCTATCAATCTATAAGTTGTTGAAGTCTTGTTATTCCCTGAACAATTGGGCTTCAATGCTGGAAAATGAGTGATCATCTGGAGAGTAAGAGTAGGACTCCTTGGCGTTGTGTCCTGTAGGTATTTTACAGCTATTTACGGAGCAAGTGGTCAATCGATTGATTGAATAAATTATTTTTCCTAAATGTGAATGGGGTAAATCAGAGGGAGAGAGAAAGCAAGAGAGACTGTGGACTCTGAGAAACAAACTGAGGGTTTTGGAAGGGAGGGGAGGTGGAGGGATGGGTGATCCTGATGGTGGATAGAAAGGAGGGCACCTATTGCGTGGAGCACTGGGTGTGGTGCATAAACGATGAATCTTGGAACACTGAAAAAAATAAAATAAAATAAATTACTAAAAAAATTCTTTTTCCTAAGATAGTAAACAGGAGTCCTGAAAGGTGTGAATTCTGAGATTTCCAAACATGATTCACAGTGAGTAATGTTAATAGGCGTGATGTTAAAGGTGAGTCTACTCTACTTAGCACAGGTGGGTGTTCCCTTCACTGTAACCCTTTTTTCCTACTCTGCTCAGCTCAAGAAAACTTGTAGCTTTCCAGCCATGAGGAGGGTGGCATTCTTCTGTTTCACATTTTTCCCCCTAAACTGCAGCTTCTTTCAAGATCCAGTTTAATGAAGAGGTAAATGCTTTCTATTAGACTTTGAATATTGGGTGATTGCAAAGATAGGGTTTCTATTCCTCTTGCCCTAAAGTTCAAGTTTTCCCAAATTAAAATACATTCTCAGTATGGCCACTTACCCCTCTGGGTTACCGATTGTTCTAAAATTCTGGCCTGGTGTTTTCTTACTATTCTGATGGCTTTCTAATACTTCTAAGGGAAAAAATCTAAAATATTTCTTATCCAGCATCTGTCTGTTTCTGTTTTCAGTAGGAGGGCTGATATGAATAACATAACCTGCCTAATTCCACACACCGAAGTTGCAACCCTCAATAGCTCTTTTTTTTTTTTTTTAAGATTTTATTTATTTGACAGAGTGAAACACAGCCAGAGAGGAAACACAAGCGTAGGGAGTGAGAGAGGGAGAAGCAAGGTTCCCATGGAGCAGGGAGCCCGATGTGGGGCTCGATCCAGGGACTCCAGGATCATGACCTGAGCTGAAGGCAGACTCTTAACAACTGAGCCACTGAGGTGCCCCTCAGCAGCAGAAATCTTATGGATTTCTCTTGGCTTCCTCTTCTCTCCACAGCCAGTGTGATAATAACTGCAGGATGCTCTAAGAGGAAAAATTCTACCCCAGAGTTGGCTCATGCCTTTTTCCTGGCCTCTTACAAAATATATAACAAAGTGCAAGTATGCTAATATTTGTATATGCTACACTTTCATACTTAATATGCTAATATTTATAGTTATTAATGAAATGTACTGGCATTTATAGTTATTAGCATATATAGGATATGCTAATATATTCTGCTATAACATTAAGACGGTTTTGTTACCAGTATTTGGCCTTCTCTGTAATGTTCTAAAGAGCTTTTGAACGGGGGCACAAGTGTGGCTCAGTCGTTAAGCATCTGCCTTCACTCCCAGGGTCCTAGGATCTGGTCCCACATCAGGCTCCTTGCTCAGCAGGGAGTCTGATTCTCCTTCTCCCTCTGACCCTCCCTCTGCCCACGCTCGCGCTCTCTCTCCTCTCTCTCGCTCTTTCTTTGTCAAATAAATAAATACAAACTTTTTTTTAAAAAAAGAGCTTTTGGACAAATTAATCCCCAAAACATGAACCAAAGTTTGAGTGTTTAGAATGAACTCTTCTTCAAATGGTTTCTTCCTCATTCTTCCTATAATACTCTACGGCACCATTTTCCATTCTAAATTAGCAGCATCATTGAGCTATTTGCATTTTCCCAAAGTTATTGTGTTACAATGACACCATTATCCAGGTAAAGTACAATGTCACTTAATGCATCCCTCTCCTCCATAATGTCATTTGATTGCATTCACTTAATCAGCTCATATTTACTGGATGCCTAACATGCATGAGACATATGACAGACATTAAGAAGTAGACTAGACCCAGAAAATTTGCTGCATAGCTATGTTACTCCAACAGTCTCCATGACAGAATCTCATTTTTTAAAAATTATTTAATTTATTTATTTGACAGAGAGAGAGATCACAAGTAGGCAGAGAGGCAGGCAGAGAGAGAGGAGGAAGTAGACTCCCTGCCAAGCAGAGAGCCTGATGCGAACCCCGATCCCAGGACCCTGAGATCATTACCTGAGCTGGAGGCAGAGGCTTTAACCCACTAAGCCACCCAGGCACCCATCTCTTATTATTTCTGAGAAAACTTAAAAGTGGAATGGCTCATGTGTCACCTGCAACATGATTTTCCTTTCATATGACACTCCCTACTCATTTCCCAACAGCAAAAAAAGAGGACAGATGAACCAATTGTCTTTGAACTCATGGAACTATAATACATAACTAATGCATGGAAATAGTTATCTAAACAGGAAAATATGAGAGAGTTTATATTTCACTTCTCCATCTTAAAGTTCCTTAAGAAAATCCCCAC
Source organism: Spilogale gracilis (assembly GCA_004023965.1). Lineage (NCBI taxonomy): Eukaryota > Metazoa > Chordata > Mammalia > Carnivora > Mephitidae > Spilogale > Spilogale gracilis. The sequence goes on from PITA01003205.1 coordinate 93,212, forward strand.
TTACGTGAAAGCCACTGGGTGTTAATATTTTTTGGAACAGAATTAATCAAAAAAATAGCTGAGCTGACTTATCTCCCCTTCCATAAACTAAATGTTCTTTCCTGTCCATCAGCCTGAAAATTTTTATTGTGATGTAATGTGTCATGTGTATCAGTTGAGATGCAAATAGGAATATTATTATATGCTATATTTAGAACATTAAGAATAAGATCCATTTTTTTCTGCATGTATTGAAGAGACTGAGCTGAAAACCAAGGGGTTGGGTTGAATAGACCAGGATGTAGTTGAGAGTTGACTATAGCCACACTCCTCACATCACAGTGTCCTACAGCTGAACTCACATATCACTAAAGCATGACAGAAGGATGGGTTATGCACTGAGTAGTTATATGCATGTTCCTTAATTAAGTATGTTCTTCCAAATCTACCCCGAAATTTCTTTCTACCTGGAGATTTCACAGTGATTGGTGCATAAAAAGGACATCTCTTGAAATATTATGCTTGCTTCTACCAGAAAGTTTTCTTCAGTTTCTTCAAATAATGAATAAATTATTTTCCTCTATTACAGAAATGAAAGGAGAAAATTTTACATGTAGTCATCATTCTTACGACTTTCTATGTAAACTCAAATTTAGAGCTAAGAAACGTGAACTATTATAAATCACCACCAGAGGAAATTCCTCTGCAAATGACAGTTTGGATCTCATTTGATCGTAACGTTCAGTTTGAAACTTAAAAATCGTACGTCATTTCTCATACCGTGCAAGGACATTAACTAATTAATCAAATTAGATAACAATTCTCTTATGAACTAAACGTTATATTGAATCATTTGCTCCATAATATCAAGATGGTATATGTATATATGTTACTTTTTGAGGTAATAATTACAGCTGTGTGCAGTAAAGTATTTATTACCTTATCTAATTAATACACATTTTGGCATGTCAGGGTTTGTGGGTAATTATAGTTTTCTATTGCGGTAATAATTTGTGTGATTTATGAAGCCTATGAAACAACACGGTGTGCCAAAAAGCTGTCTAGAATAATTGCAGTTAAGCAGTGATCAACAGGTACGTCCAGCCAAGAGAACACAGCCCTGAGGATAAAGGCCTCAAACAAACAGAAGCAATGTGAGGTGTTCACTTCTCAGCCTATTTTTTCTCACCTGGAAAAAAAAAAAAAAAGGCCCACCCACTGTTTTTCAACTATATTAACAAAGAACTGATTGCTTAAGTGTTTGGGGTAATTTTCCAAGAGTTCATGTGCTGATGTGGACAACTTCATAAAAAAATAACTATCACAAGCCATACAAATTGTGATCATTTTAGGAAAGAAAACTAAATGTAGACACATTTAATTGGTTTATGGGGCATCTGGGTGGCTCAGTTGGTTTAGCATCTGCCTTTGGCTCAGGTCGTGATCTCAGGGTCCTGGGATCGAGCCCCACCTTGGACTCCCTGCTCAGTGGGGAGCCTGCTTCACCCTCTGCCTGCCTCTCTCACCCTCCTTGTGCTCTCCCTCTATATCAAATGAATAAATATATATATATATATATTTTAAAGATTTTATTTATTTGACAGGGAGAAACACAGCCAGAGAGGGAACACAAGCAGGGGGAGTGAGAGGGAGAAGCAGGCTTCCCACCGAGCAGGGACCCCGATGTGGGACTTAATCCCCGGTTTCCGGGATCATTACCTGAGCCGAAGGCAGTCGCTTAACCAACTGAGCCACCCAGGCGCCCTAAATACATATTTAAAAAAAAAGAATGCCAGTATTTTTGTGTGTGTGGGTACTGAAAACTTTTAACTGCAGTATGAACTCTTGCTTCAGTTAGAACACTTGCCTTCTCAATTCCTGCCAGTCCAAGGACTCTGTGTCTCATTGCCTTCCAGAACCAAGAGACCTGGATAGATGGTCCCAGCAGGAATAGAGCAAGGAGTTGATTTCCTAAAACACTTTGCTCATCTTCAGGATTTGACTATCACAAGAACTTGACACTGGAAAAGAACTTAGCTACCAGCATCCATATATTTATAATACTTTTCTCCAAGTTGGTGGGTTGTTGCAGTAGATAATGCGGGTTATTCTTTATCAGGCACTATTTTTCTTTCTCCAAGTTGATTTTGACCTGCTCATCAGTCATTCTCTTTTGCTCCCCATTAATGCCCTCAAGGTAAGTAGTGTTTTAATTGGCATTCTGCACATATGCTGAACTACTAGATCCTATCTTACATAAAGAAGCAGCTGGTAAATTTCTGTGAACTGTTCTCAATATGTGGGAACTTCTTAAATTAGTTTCATCTTTCCCAGGGAGACCAATACATTTATATCCTGTAGGAGTATATTGAATTTTTAGTTATTAACTCTGGGTAGAGCCAAATTTCCTTTTTTTTTAAATCTTGAAGACTAAAAGATAATTTTGAATAATATAGACCTTTGAGAGTCATGTCCTAGGGTCTTCCTATTTAAAATTATTGCTAAATTGTAGAGTCCGTAACTCATAGCGTAAGAGATATTTTTGCATGTATTGGAAAGTTGTATTTCAAGAGATCTAGGAATGGTCGGCGATGGAAATCAGATATTTCTAACACAGTTTCCCAAGCAGCCACCTTCACTGACCTCAACTCTATCAGGCATCTGTTTTATGGTGAGCCAAAGCAAAGAGAAGAAACAGATGAAATAGACCAAGGTTGCAAACTGAAGCCTGAGAAATGCATAACACATTTATCACTCAAATTCTTAGTCTTGAACTGATTCTGAACCGACCAGCCTCCTCTCATAGTGGGCTAACTGTCACCTGAAAGCCTTTCAATTTTCAAAATCTATTTTTAGGAGGAAAATGGAATAAACAAAAGAAAAATCACACCAAAGAAAATGTCTTCCTTCCTCTTAGGTGCTTTTCAGTAGAAAATGTGTCGAGTCGTGTTTGAGCTCTGAAGCTACATTTAGGCTCATTACTGTACAAGGCCAAACAGAGAGAGAGAGTGTAGGTACAATGATTAAGTCTACAAAGAGAAAACTTCTGTGTTTTCCAGCATTTTTAAGCAGAATTTGATAGACAGATATTTGAGTAATTGTGTCCAATCTATCACAGGGCCTCGCATGCAGGTAGCATCCAAAAATCATGAGTTTTCCCTCCCCTCTGCCCTAAAACCCTTGGGCTCCCCCTTCTCCCACCTTGAAAACCCACACCCACACACACTTCCTCTGAAAGACAGTGACCCGAGTAGGTGGCTACCCCTCCAGGAAAACAAAGAAGGTAAAATAAAGTTCAGAAATCCGAGGATTTATCAGGCGGAAGATCAGAGTTAAACCAAAGTTATGTGAGGATATAAGGAGAGGTAAATACAGAATAAAACAGATTATTAATCCTCCTGATTATGACATTATCTGGCTGCCCATCACGGATAAGAGCAAACAGTGTGACAAAAGTGGGCTAAGAAATGGCATAGGTGTCGCAAGGACAGATATATGTATGTATACACATGGAAACACACACACTGTTACATAGATTTAATTTATGGGAGCTATTAAGTAAATGGCTCTTAACAAAGAACATACATTAAAGGCAGTTTTATGGATTCAAAGGTTTTTGTTGTCATTCACTCCCTTTTTGGCAACCATCAGCTTATTTTGTCTTTCTATTTCTTTCATATTTGCCACTTGCTGTTTTTATTCTACAAGTACTTCAATGAAGTATATGGAACATATTTTCATTTTAAAGTCCTGGGTGTGCTTGGAATATTGACTTATTAACCACAACACTGAACGTATAAAAAATGGCTACTATTAAAAACAATGACCCTGTTGATGTCATCTTCCAGATTATTTTAAGTGTGGACAAGTCTCGTTCACCTTGTCCACTTTTTCCCCATTAGTTCTTTTCCAATTGCATTATCTAGTAACACCAATAAGTGCATTGACGTTTTGCCAAGTGAGAAAGACAAAGCTGAGTATGAGAACAGTCTACATCTTGTGTCCAGTCAACAGAGTTCTGATGTTCTGAATTAAATAGTGGTCCACACAAAGGTATTGCTGTGAATTTGACTGCCTGTTCTTTCCAGGCAATCAAGAAGCAAAAGCTCTATTTCATTTTGCCTTGCTCTCATTTAGATTCTTTCACAGGGAGGAGAAACACATATGAGAATCTTGGTGTATCTTTTGGCATTCTTTTTCAATTTGCTAGGAAAGCACTCTCTGAGGTGTTAACTTCTTTGCTTTGAAGATGCAACATCTTTTGACATTAACTATTATCACTGCTCACTTTCTGGCAGTGACACACACCCTCCAAAAGCACAAGAAATAAAACCCAGAAAAAGATGAAGATGAACAACCTCAGCTGGAATTCTTCCAAGTCAACAAGCCTGTTCTGCAAGTGAAGTGACTCATCCTTAGTATTCTAGGCCAAGTCATTTTGGAGCTTCTTAATTTTGTATTTTCAATCAGTTGACTTATAATTGAGGCCTGGGATGGGGTCTGAGTTGAGTTTTTCTGAATTTTAGCACACACTATTATTGCAGTATGTTATGGCGGTTTGCTTTGAAATTCTTCCTCAGATATATTCTCTACTTCCTGAAAATAGAAGTAAAACATCTAGATCAAAGGCATTAAATACAACCAATAACTTTGGTTCTTTAAAACGCTTACTCAGGGGCACCTGGGTGGCTCAACTGGTTAGCATCTGCCTTTGGCTCATGTAATGGTCTCAGCATCCTGAGATTGACTGAGCCCTGCGTTGGGCTCCCTCCTCAGTGGGGAGCTTGCTTCTCCTTCTCCCTCTGCCCCTCCCTTACTCTGTCTCAAATAAATAAATAAAAATCTTTAAAATGTTTACTCAGTTCACCTCAATGTATTGCAGTTAAACTCATCAGATAATCTTCATCCATTATCAATTTACCACATTAGATCATTCAATTCTGATTTGCTGCCAAAATTCACTCGGAGTCCTTCCATGTCATTTCATGTTGGAGGGAACATAAACACATGGAACAGAATGGATAATTATGCTGATTGAACAGCTCAAAGAGATTCAAACACCTATTTCCCAGTAATCTGAATGTGTTCCATCAAACTTTGTTTGGGAATTTAATAAGAAGCATAATTGTATGGTTAATTAAAATGTACTTTTATCTTCTTATGATGCCTGACAGTCTAAGGAACGTTAGAAATTGAACACAGACAACCTTGGAAAAACACTTTTTAAAGGAAAATATTACATGATTTTAAATTTTAAATTAAATTTTTATGCATTTGTTTTTTGTAGTTTTATAATTATTTTCAAGTGCTTCTGAAAGAACATAGTAGTATCAGAAAAATGTACAATTCCCTTGGAAAACAGTTTGGTGGTTTCTTGTCTTTTTTAAAAACATAGATTGATGATTGATTGATTGATTGATTGATTGATTTTAGGAAGAGCACACAAGAGAGGGAGGGGCAGCAGGAGAGGAAAAGAGAGAGAGAAAGAATCCTCAAGCAGACTCCACCTTGAGCTCAGAGCCCAACTCAGGGCTCGATCTCAGAATCCTGAGCCAAAATCAAGAGCTGGCCACTTAAGCCACTGAGCCACCAAAGCACCCCTGGCAGTTTCTTAAAATATAAACACAGACTTATAATGTAGTCGGTCCTACCTATTTATCCAAAAGAGATGAAACCTTATGTCCAACCAGACTTGTACATGAATGTTCATAGGAGCTTTACTTGTAATGGCCCAAATGTACGAACCAATTGTTGTGTGTCTATATAGTCAAATGGTACTTAGTAATAAAAAGGAATGAAATGAACTCTTGATGCATAGAACAATATGGAAGAATCTCAATATAATTATACTGCATGAAAGAAAATGCAAAGTAATTGATAATGACAGAGAACAAGCCAGTGGTTGCCTGGGAAGGAGAGTACGGAGCAAAGGGATGGATTCCAAAAGGGCATAAGGAAACTTTTCAGGTGAGGGATATACTCATTATCTGGGTTTTGATGACAGTTTCATAGATGCGTACCTGTGTTAGGACTTCAATTTGTATGCTTTAAATGTAGGCAATTTATTGTATGTTAATTATATTTCAATAAGCTTTTTAAAAAAGGTAAACAGAAAAGAGAATACATACCATGTACATCCATTCATCAATAAGTACTTTCTTCTTAAGTTGAGATTAGAAGGACCATCATTACTATGACCAGGAAAGTTCATGCCTTCCTCAATGCCAAAACTATCTAGAGATTTCCCATTCTTGCCTCTTCATTGCATGGTGCTCCCAAGAATAGCAGTTCAAGTCAACAATATAATTGCTCAGCCATATTGTTATCTTATACATGGAAAGGGGTATTTCTTAGGGGATATTTATAAGAACAATCTGGTTTCCAGGCTAGCATGAACATCCAAGAATATATCCTCAACCCATATATTTATAGTATTGCTAGGATGGCAGAAGATAAGGAATTTGCCTTAGATATCTTTATCTAAGATATGGTGCATTATTTTCTTACCTCATATCCTGGGATTAAATTTTTTAATATTGATAATATTTTCATGTCTCATGCTTATTTATTCATTCATCTATTCACTAAGTATTATAAGTACATATTATGTACCAGGTCCTATTCTAGAAGTTGAGATACATGGAGTTCATCTTCTAGTCAGACATTGCATAATTAGTAGCCAAGCCTATGTTCCCATGTAGACTTTGGAAACTTATTCATCATTCAAGTTCAATTTTTACATAAAAATTTATTCAACCCCTGCTCTCTTCCAAGCACTCAAGTCAGGATGCAAAGATGAACGAGACAGTATTTTCTGCAGCTTCATGGAGATGCTTCAGCAAGAAAGATTCACACTAAACCAGCAATTCCAAGGGCGATGCATGCAAGTACAAGATGCTATGGGAACAAGGAGCAACTTCGCTAATGAATGGCACTGACTCAGAGATGGCTTGAATAATGAAGCCAATACTTGAGTGACAGCTAGTTCCACAACTAACCCACATCTGATGCGATTTTGCTCACCTCGGTTCAGTTGCTTATAGTATTTGTAAACATTTCTTCTACGGCTAATGGATCCCAACTTCATTTTAAAGGTGAACACGTGTTTTTGTTTTTCCGTACAGTGCTTAATTTCATAAAAACATGTTCCTGTTATTGCTTAATAATGATAATAATAATAAATGGAATAACTGAGACACGGAAGTCTTAATCACGTTCTCAGCTAGCAGATGGAAAGGCTGTATTGGAATTGTTCTTTCAGTAATTTCAAATGTATTAAATGACCTTTAATATAGAACTTATTGCATAGATTGTTAAACATATGTTAATATATTATTGTCTATGCCAGTTCTACATTCAGAAGAGCACTCAGTTGGAATACTCTATCAACTGACAGTGATAAATAATATTTGTTTAATTACTGGTCTTGTTTTCTTGGTGCCTATGGGAATAGAGTGTTTTTGTATAATTAAAACACTTGCAACTCAAGCAAGAGTGGTGCTTATTCCAGAAATACTTTGGCATTACATCACTTCTTTCTACTGGGTAAAATTTTACTTTGAAATCTTTACGAATCATTTATTTGGCATTAGATGACATTGTTTTGTGTAGCTTATAGCTGGAATTACTATTTCTCTACAGAAAAGACAGCTCAGACCTGGTAATGGAAAATGATTTTTAACCAATTCTCAATGTATTATAGTTCTAAAGGGAACGTTTAAAACCAAGTACTATAGGAAATCCAAAACTGAGTTTACATATAGGCTGAAAGACAGTGATATAAAATCTTAATAATAGTAACTTCCCTTTATTACATCTTCACTATCTTCTAGGTGCCACTCCAGATTTTCCATTTATTAAGACATGTAATTCTTACAGCAGTCTTACAAGTGGTAATTCATTTTACAGATGAGGAATCTGAGGCTCTGACTGATTAAGAAACTTACCCCAGGTAATTCAGCTAGCAAGAAGGAGTCAAGATCTGAACCTCTTCTGCCTGACTCCAGAGCCCAGGCTCTTAAACTCTGTGCAAAAAGATTACCTTAAAGTTTTCTTTTCTACCAACGGTAGGAGCTACTGCTACGGTGTGGGGAAATTCAAGGAATTTATTTATAAGCAGGCAACAGGAATAGGGGCCCTCCTTTACAAATAGATGACAGGTCCTTTAAATAGGATCTACTAATATCTCAGGAGTATTTTCAAATGGAACCCAGTGTGTTCACATCGATGTTAGATTTTTTAAATTACAATGTATTTTGTTTAGAAGGGGGATTAAAGTATTTGCCAAAATGATTTGTGTTGACAAAATGGCTTACTACATTTGGCAGATTTATTTTGGAGAATGGAATAAATTAAGGTGTCTAGCAAAAGATGTGCTATAGCCACTGAAACAATTTCAAGTATTTCAGAAACTCTATTTTTATTCACTTTGCAAAATGTGCTTAGTTGAACTGCCAGTCCCTGTTACATTTCCATTTCTAAGCAATTAATTAAAATCCCAAATCAGTTTTTTTCTTGATCATGCCAGTAGGAGTCGGTTACCATGGTAATAGGAAGATCAGTAGTATTTGGAAGAGAGAGAAAAAATGGCTTGCCTCGGTCTTTTATTTTGGAAACCTAAGTGATGGTCTAGAGTAGCTTATTGGCTCTAGGGGTGCCACACACCAGCAGCAAGTGTGGCATCAACAACTGGAAATTACTGACAGTCTGGGGTTACATTTTGCTCCCAGGGATATCATTTGGCCAGTTAAAAAAATCATTAACTCAGCTTTTTCATGTCTTCTATCTATAGGTGAGACCCCCCCCTCCCATGTTGATTACAGAGTTTTCTGTTGTGGCTAAGCAGGATTTTAGACCAACAATTGGTTATATTTTGTGAAGACCCATCAAAACCTATTTATGAATTTTTATTTTTTTATTATTATTTTTTTAATGTCAAGCCAGTGTGTTTCAGACAGAAAGCTCATTTCCAGGCAATAGCGCAAACTGAGAATGCCCATGATTGAAACTGTACTTCTTTACATTTCAGAAAATGGAAACTGATGAGATATCATCTGTGGATACTTAATTAAAACGTAATTCAGCAGTACTACCTTAAAGACAGTACCTAAAGAAGACAATATAATGAATAATACTAATATGCCTGTAATAAAACAAATAATCGTACTGAAAAAATCTAACCCTCGTGAAAGACAAGACTTTAATGATGCAGATGGTAATAATAACAGTAACAATTTCCAACATTTACTAAGGGTTAATTATGCACAATGAACTGTTCTGAGTGTGTTGAATGTATGAACTCAGCCTCTCTCAGCCATGCGGTAAGGAAGATCCTTACAGTCACAGATGCAGTGATTACCTTAAATTATCGTAATTTCTCTGCGTGAAGAGATTCTGTACTTCCACATGTTCCTCAGGAAGCTGTCTGTGAAACCAGACGGGTTACACCATTCCACCGCACAAGGTCCTGCACAAAAATCTTAAGTCTGGTAGCTACTCTTTTTCTCAAAATCATTGTGGAAAATTCATCAGAAAGAAAGAGGGAGCAATCAGGACTTCCTGTCTTGCTCTAGCATTAAACCTCATGTAGTAATGTGTCAACAACACCTGGAAGGAGCTCCAGTCTGCAGGCAATGGTAATAATTAGGGAAATAAGAATTTCTCAGAAAAGTTTTTCCTTATTGCTGTAGGCAACTGATAGAATGTTGCCATTTGTGTCCGTTAATGTCCGTTAAATACTATTGTGTTTTCTTTCATAATAAAGTCCTTAAGGCAGATCTATGTGTCTGATGCCTATAAATATTTAAGAGTGATCATTATTGGGTGCCTGGGTGGCTCAGTGGGTTAAAGCCTCTGCCTTTGGCTCAGGTCATAATCTCAGGGTCCTGGGATCAAGGCCCATGTTGGGCTCTCTACAAAGCAGGGAGTCTGCTTCCTCCTCTCTCTCTGTCTGCCTCTCTGCCTACTTGTGATCTCTCTCTCTGTCAAATAAATAAATAAAATCTTTTTAAAAAAAGAGTGACAATTATTTAACATGCGGGACAGTCGTTTTAGTTACACTTTGGAAGAAAAAAAACATAGCCACAGTTCCTCTAGTTCACTGTCAGATGAATAGAAGGTTCCTGGCCAACTGAGGCACTTGTGGCAACACAAATCATATGGGTGTTTAGAATTCTGGTACCACAGCACACACGATATACTCTGTATGCCTTATGTCTCCGAGCTGCTAGCTAGTTAGCTAGAATGTATTTCAAAACATACACATACAGTAGAAAAGGTGACTTGGTGTGGTAATAATATCTGTTGCTATTAAATACCCTTCCCATCAATCTAAGCTCTCCCACAAAAATAGCTTGGAAGTTTATATGCACACTTCCTAGATTACCTTGCCTGTAGGATCCTGGTTTAGACTTCCTTTTATGTCTTCTAAAATGCTATATGTTGGGCCCCTGAGTGGTTCAGTTGGTTAAGCATCTGTCTTTGGCTCAGATCATTCTGGGATCCAGCCCTGCACTGGGCTCCCTGCTCACAGGGAACCTAGGTGTCCCTCTCCTTCTGCCTGCTGCTCCCCCTGCTTGTGCTCTGTCCAGAAATAAATAAAATCTTTAAAAAAAATCTACATGTTTATGAAGCACATACTAAATAAATAATACTCCTCTGCTCAGTAAGGAGAAATCCAAGAATAATATCTAGCTATTGATTTCAAGGGGCATAAAAGCTTATAATGTTCCCTGTAGTATAGAATATGGTGCCTTGAGGACTTAGGTATCTTTGTTACACTAATCTCAAAATAAAAGTCCCATACATTGTAGACAAATATAAACAGAATGTATAAACAAGCATCTGTTTATTCAATTTTCAAGCATCCACTAAGTACATGTTATGTTCTGGACACAATATTAGGTATTGTCATCTGTCTATGCAATGGACTGTTCTTCAGAAAAAGAAAGAAACAAAGAAAAAAAATACAAGGTATTGGGGAATACAAAAATATGTAAGATATTATAATAAAAGATAATATACCATAGTTATTAAATATATTATTTCTGATGCTGGCTTACTGGTTTTAAATTCTTACTCCACTATTATAAATCTCCAAAGATAGATTGCCAATAAACCGGTCTACCAGTTTCCCAGTGTGCATGTTCCCTCCCACTGAATCAGGCCTGGCTCTGACACTCATTATGAGAGTAAAATGTGACAGGAGTGACTTCCCAGACTAAAACACAGGAAACCTTACAGCCTCTACCCAGAACCTTGGGATGTTTCAATCACCATGAGACTTCCATGCTATATGGAAGCCCAAATGAGCCAAACAGAAAGCCACATGGCAGCAGGGAGGCACGGGGGGGAGACTTCCAAGAACCCAGATATTCTAGCTATCTCAGCTGAGACATGGGACATGTAAGTGAAGCAGCCATCATCCACCATCCTTGTCCATCCCATTGGGCCCTCACATGACTTGAACCCTAGCTGTAATCTTTACCTGTCCAGTAAAGGACCTCTCAGTTGAGCTTGGTCAACCCATGGGACAGGATGAAATAACTTGTCTTAAGAAACCAAGTTTTGGGGTGGTTTGCTGTGTAGAAATAGATATAGAAGCACTTAGATGCTATGTGACAAATTAAATACCCATTGCTCAGCTACCTTATTAATAAAATGGATATAATCATAATACTGTATTTCCTCAGGTTGTTGTTTCTGGCCCTCAATAAGCCATTAGCTCTTTTTAGCCTATAGAATTATGCTCCCCAATATGGTAGCCACAGCATTTGAAATATGGCTAGTCAAAATCGAATGTGCTGTAAGTATAAAATACATAGTGGATTTTAAGTACTCAAGGTAAAAAATGTAAAATATCTCACCAATATTTTAAAATTTTGTTTACATATTTCCCTTGCCTTTGGCAGTATGTCTAGGGAGAATTTGCTGCAGCTGAGGTCGAAGAGCTTGCTGCCTGTGTCCTCAAGGATTTTGATGGATTTCTGTCTCACATTTAGGTCTTTCACCCATTTTGAGTCTATTTTTGTGCATGCTGTAAAAGAAATGGTCCGGTTTCATTCCTCTGCACGCGGCTGTCCAATTTTCCCAATACCGTTTGTTGAAGAGACTGTCTTTCTTCCATTGGTGAGTCTTTCCTGCTTTGTCAAAGATTAGCTGACAACAGAGTTGAGGGTTCATTTCTGAGTTCTGTATTCTGTTCCATTGATCTATATATCTGTTTTTGTGCTAGTACCATACTGTCTTGATGATTACAGCTTTTGAAATAGAGCTTGAAGTCCAGAATTGTGATGTCACTGGCTTGGGTTTTCCTTTTCAACATTCTTCTGGCTATCCAGGGTCTTTTCTGGTTCCATACAAATTTTAGGATTATTTGTCCCAGCTCTGTGAAAAACACTGATGTATTTTGATAGGGATTACATCCAATGTGTAGATTTCTCTGGGAAGCATAGACATTTTCACAACATTTCTTCTTCCAATCCATGAGCATGGAAAGAAATCTTTTATTAAACTTAATTTCTTTTAACTTTTTAAAATTTATTACTAAGAAAATTAAAAATTACAAATATGGCTTGCATGTGTGGCTCTCACTGAATTTCTATTGGCCAGTGATGTTCTAGAGTGTCAGTAACATAGGGTTGGACTTTGTTCACCTATGTTATTATAGTGCCTCTAACAATGTCTGACACACAGAAGGTATAGAAAAAATATTTACTGAATAATGGAATGATGTCAGCCTGCAACCAAATTAGATTTTTCTCATATTAGTGATATCTTCTGAAACTTCTTCAAATAATTTTGTGGTGGTGAACCCATCTACTCATAGGTAATCTATGAGTGTCTGGTAATTTCCAGGATATTAATCTATTTTCAAATGCTGAACAGTTTTGTTGTTCTTAAAGATTTTAGGGTCACCCAATAACCCTTTCACTGAAATGTGTTAAGATAAGTTCTGCTTTCTCATGTGGAAGGACATGCAAAAATTATAAGAATTCACCAGAAGTCTTGATCTGATTTGCTTAGATTTAGGGAACTGAATAAAGACACTGTATTTGCATTCTTTTAGAAGGCCTTTGACGTTAACTCAAATAGGGCTAGGTAGGGTGAAACGTCTGTGAAATAAAATCCAGTGGTGTTTTGTGTGCATTACGTGTTCTTCTGTGAAATCCTGTAACACAGTGATTGTATAGCGTCTACACTGAGCCAGCATATCATTTATGTGAAAAATAGGAATGAGCGTACTGCTGCCTATTTATACAGCTCCTGTGTCCTTTGTTGGTAGGTAACACAGTTGTTGTTTTTTTTTATTGCAACTGCCAACATGGATTAATTTAAACAGAGAGCAGATGTGTGTGTGTGTGTGTGTGTGCGCGCGCGCGCGTGTGCGTGCACATGCGTATGCACGCATAGCTCATGGCAACAGTTAGCAAGGTTATGAGCATAACTAAACCACCAAATCTGGCAAGGTGGAAATGAATTCTGGAGACTTCAAATTCCATCCTGACTGTCTTTTGAGCTGTTTTCTCAGTTGATCTTTTGTGTTTGCATCATCCTCTCCAAGCAACTTCCTCACGAGGCTCGAATACACATCAGTAACTATCTGGGGGCCACAGTTTCCCAAATTCCCTATCAGAGATGAAAAAGTCACTCCTCCCCTAATGCCTTTTGAGATATCCTTGGGAAAAAACCTAGTGTGGACCATGCAGCCGGTGCTAGTTTAGCACTGTGGGCTGGGATGTGGCTTCCACTGTAATTACATTATTGGAAGGGTTAGGAAAGAGTGTGCTCCATCAAATACGGGATGCAGCTTGGAGAAGAAAGGAAGGGAGCAGGTACTGGGTAGACAAAACATGCCTAGTCCACTGTAGTAGACAATCATCATCACATTACCTGGTTTCACATTTGAAAGCACGAAGGTATTATTGTTGATACGTGAATTCTTCCCAATGGTAACAGTTTAACAGTGGAAAAGTGGCTATACCTCTTTTATGGGGAAACATTTTTTATTTGAAATGTGTGCATTTTAATATCCTCTTTAGTTTTGGATATTTACCAGTGAGGAAGGGAAGCAAGGATGTTTTCTGTTCCTGACATCAGGTTTAACAGGGCAGGAATAATGTTATCTATTAATGAGCAGAGATGTTAGCTGAAGAGGTCTGGCCATGTTCCAGTTTGGTTAATTAAATCCTACCTGCTTAAATTCTGTCTTTATTTTCAAATGAGTATTCACTGTTATTTCTCATTTGATGTTATGAGTTTGGGACCACTAGCTTATTTGTGACGTAAAGAATTTCACTTTACTTTAAGTTCAAAATGCCCTCACTCCCATTCAATATTACCCTCTCTTTGTGGTGACTTTGAGACATTTCTCTCAGAACTATAAAGGTGGAACTGTGTATCTTCCCAGTGATAATACTCCATTTTAAAATAATTTCTCTCTTTCTCATAGTGAGAGCAAATAATGAAATACCATGACTTTGCAGACCACACTTGATCTGATCCATTAGACACAGTGACTATCCACTAATACTTAGAGTAACAGGCAGTGTTGGAAATGAGGAAGCTGCAAGTTGACGAAGGATCAAATTAAAATTAAATTATCACATGATCTCTCTGATATGAGGAATTTGACAGGCAGGGTGGGGAGTAGTGGGGGTAGGGAGGGGAAAAAAATCAAACAAGATGGGACCGGGAAGGGAGACAAACCACAAGAGACTCTTAATCTCAGGAAACAAACTGAGAGTTGCTGAAAGGTGGGGCGGGGGGGGGGGGGGGATAAGGTGGCGGGGTGATGGTAAAAATAAAAATTAGTTCAAAACAGAGAAAAGAAAAATTAAATTACTTCTAACTATTTCGTGGAATCTAGTGTACAATGTGTCGAATCAGCATACTGCAGTTTAAATAAATGATACAAGTCATGACTGATTCTTCTCTTTTGTGGTTGTGATAAGAACAGTTAACATGAGATCCACTGTGCTAAATTTTTTTTATTGTTACTTAATTTTTTTTCCCAGTGTTCCAAGATTCATCCCCCATTCCCCACACCCAATACTATGCCTCCATCAGAAAGGATGAATACCCAACTTTTGTAGCAGCATGGACTGGATTGGAAGAGATTATGCTGAGTGTAATAAGCCAAGAAGAGAAAGTCAAGTATCACATGGTTTCACTGTGCTAAAAAATTTTAAGTGGATAATGTTGTAAACTATAGGTACAATGCTAGACAGCAGATCTTTAGAACTCATCTTGCTACATCAACAAAAACGCCTGTTGATTTAGTAACTTCCCATCTCCTCTCCCCCAGTTGTTGGCAACCACCATTGTCTCCTCTGTTTCTCTGATGGGGACTATTTAGATTCCTCGTATAAGTGGAATCATGCAGTATTTGTCTCTCTGTGACTGGCTCATTTCACTTAGCATAATGTCCTCCAGATTCATCCCTATTGTAACATAGGGCAGAATTTGTTTTCTCAAGCTGAATAATATTCTATTGTATGAGTCTACAAGTATATAATATATAGTGTGCATATATGTACACATATGTAAATACATGTGTACACATATATACATCATATGCCTATATTTGTAAACATCTTAATTTGGGTAGGCTACATTTCAAGTATCAGATAGCAGAACTATAGATATTTTGCTTTAGTGGCTAGAAAAATGACAGTGTTACTGGAATGGGGAAAACTAAAGGAGGAACAGAACTGTGGGGTCTGGCATGAAGAATTCTTTTTTGATCGTGTAAGGTTATGATACATGTTAGAAATCCTTACAGAGGTGGAAAGTTTACAGTTAAGTAGCTGTAACAGCTGGTCAGTATTCAACTGAATATATGGATATAACATAATTTCTGTGAATAGTTTCTTACCACCAGGAAGTTTAGACAATTATACTGATGTTAACTACAGTAGGATGAAAACTCACGGACTTGTAACTTTGCTAATTTTCTGAAATATTCTTGAGATGTTATTCCTAGAAGTGGAATTCATGGATATTAGCATATTCTAACTTTAAATACTTTTATAAGTTGACCAATTGTCTGCAGAAATAGTAGAGAAATTTATTTTCCTATTTACAGTATGTAGCAAAGCTATAATCTGCATTTTCTCATTATCAGTGAGTAGTATCAGATTATAAGTCTATGTAATATCTTTTAAAGCCCATTTACTTTGATAAAGAATCTTTGGTCTGGTATTAGTAACATAATGAATAAAAAAGTGTCACTCCAGAAGAAGCTCTGGTTCTACTAGAAGAAGCTCTATTAAAGGTATTTTCAGTGAAAAATGTGAACTTTTGCTTGTTTTAATACTTTAATTTTTTCTTCAAGCCAATGTTAGCTATCAATAATTCAATAGTTTTATAAGAAATTAGCTTGTTTTATGTAGATAGAGAAGGATCTATAAAAATATATTTTTAATCTTTATTTATTATGAGATATTTGCCTCTTAAAATGATTTTTTGTCATTTGAAACGCACTGAATTAGGATAAAACTTGTTCTATAAATTATTGTTTCCAAATATATGACCAACTAGCTGATCAATTTTTACAAACATAGAGGGCTACTTTTATTATACTCATCCACTAGGTTTTCATCTTTTGAATAATTTGTAATTGTACTTTTCCTTAATTCAATACACATTTTTAGTTGAATACTCAGAAATCAAATAATCTAGGATGATCAGAAACACCCCATTTTGATAATACCTGGGGCTATAAGAAAGACCAAAAATTTCTATTTATTTGGAGAAATAGATATAGACAGGCAATGCAAAAAAAGATATGACAAGTCGAGAAAAGCTTTTATGTTCTTGGACTATCAAGATTAAAACTCACAATAATCTAAAAATTGCAAATATTTTGACAGAAAAAAAGCTGTGACACTTCTGAAGATTCCCATATTAAGGAGGACTTAGATATCCAACTACCTTTACAGATCATGTACCTCAAATAAAAAAGGAAAACACTTTTGAAACACAAATGGTGGTAATAATGTGAATGGACAGTCAGAGAGAGGATATACAGAACTGCTGTATGAGAATTACTAAGGCAGTAGACCCCATTCAGTGATGCAACAGACACACATATTTCCAGAATTCAAAGGGATTTTAATCTATTTATTGGGGGACTATTGTGGCTGCCAAATGCTACATGGTCTAGATTCTAACCACAGGGATTACTCTTACCCCATGGAGTCGATTCATCGCCTCTCTTTAATTGGAGTATATTTTAAAAACAACGACACTGAGAATTTTATATTGTGGGATTATGTCAGATATATCTCAGCAGGCTGCCACAATATAAAATTACACTTACACCTCCATTATTCATAAAATAGCCAGAACATCCTATTGGGCTTGTATAAGAAACAAGGTAGGATAATAAGTATTGGGCATTTTGTTTTTATTTAAGATTTAGAAATATTATTTGAATATTATTGAAAATCTCCACATAGTTTTGACCTACCAACTTCTGATTCTCTCCGGGGTTACATTTGATGCTTACTGCTACAGGAGAAATATGTAGAATGAAACTAATTTCTGCAGATGTAGAGTCGTGTGTTTTAGCAAGTTGTAATAAAGAAAGTTTCCAACAGTTGGTGTAAGCCATTTAAGGAAAGATTCAAATTCACCCATGATATGAAACTGGGCACACTAGAAACTAAAACTATTTTGCATGCTGTCATATTCAGATAGGCAAGGTATGGGGAAAGAGGGGCATGAGTACGCCCCCAAGCTAAGAAAAAAAACAACTGACTGTTCTAGAGCTAGTTGAGTTTGCAATGTTCTACTCTGGTGATATTTGTGTGACAGAGTCAAAGAGACCAAGAAACCAGTGGAAATGCGGGCGGGGTGGCGGGGGTAGATCATGGCTACATCTGGCACCAACAGTCACAAGAGTGAGGAGACAAAGGGTCAGAGAATGAAGTTCACCTGCTCAAATTCATGTACTGAGCTGGGGTCAGGATCTAGTTCCCTTGACACACAGTAGAATGTACTTTCCTGCATGCTGATGGAATTCTAATGGCTTTTTATTTGTAGGAATAGCTTGTTCATTTTCTGGGACCAAAGCATAGAAAAGAGTGGCACAGAACACAGCCATTATGCCAAGTAATTTTCCCTATTTACACAGGTGGTGTTCAGCTTTACCAAACAGTTGTCTCCATGCTTTAAGACTAGAAACATCATATTAATGAAGAGGTGTGGATACTTAGTGTGATCTATATCTGAGGATAGACTTCAATAACGAGAAACATATCTGCAGGGAAATGAGGGGTCTGAAGATATAACATGTCAAAGAAGGAAATATAAGCTTAGTCTAGGAAAGAATAGGCAGGGGATGGCTCATAATGCCTTCCAACTATTTGCTGGGCTAAAATGAAAAAAAAAAGTGAATTAAACATTTCCTGTGTATCTGCAGAGAACAGAAGTAGGGAAAATAGGTGAGGCAGAATTTAATTCATTAAATTTTTTTGGCAATTAATAGTTGTTAAGAAGCGAAATCAACCATGTTGCCTGGACTCATTTAAATTCATGATTTTGAACCCCAAGAGAGTCATTTATACTGTCTTGATAATTTTATTCTGAGTCTCTAGTTAATTATTCTTTCATTTCCAATGTCTTTCTCATTCTTCTCTCCAAACACCTAACAGCTCTTCTCTCCTCACTCTCAGCCAATGTCCTTGCTTTTCCTTTTCTGAGAAAATTAAAGCAATAAGAAGAGAGCGTCTAGAAACTCCCATTCACACATATACACACCTACCACTGTCTACATCCAAATACTTTATATTTTTGTCTGTTATCATAGCAAGCTATCTGTACTTCTGGTCAAATCCAATAGCTCTACTCTGGCACCATAAAACATCTCCCTTTTCTGAGGAAGGGACATAACTCAGCAAATTCCCGTTTCTCTCCCACATATTATTTTTGTCTTTGCTCTACCATTTCCATCACAATACAAATATACTGTTATCTCTTCCATCACACACACACACACACACACACACACACACACTGCTCTTGACCATCTTTCCTCTACCAGCTACCACTCGTTTCTTTTCCTCTTCTCTGCTCCCCAAGAAAGCATTGCCTATACTTACTGAATCCAATTAATCTTCGCTCTTTCCCTCACAAATGAATTCAAATCACTATTTACCTCAGCACCACTGCAAATAAAGTACTATCATCAAGATAGAGTGATCTTCATGATGCTAAATTCAATAACCAATTCTTCCTTCTCACCTTCCTGGGACCTCCAGCAGCATTCAACATAGTGCATCATTTCTTACATATTGGTGCACTTTCTTGACTTGGCTTTCAGTTGACTCCACTCCTTTACTTGGCTTGCCACATTCACCTGCGTTTTCCTTTTTCCTCTCTGGCCACTCTTTTCACTTTCTTCCCTTACTTCTTAATTTTAGCACACCCTATGGCCCAGCCATTAGACACTCAAATTTGAGTCCCCCATGGGGCACCTGGGTGGTTCAGTTGGTTAAGTGCCCCAACTCTTTTTTTTTTTTTTTAAGATTTTATTTATTTATTTGCAGAGAGAAACACAGCTAGAGAGGGAACACAAGCAGGGGTAGTGAGAGAGGGAAAAGCAGGCTTCCTGCCGAGCAGGGAGTCTGATGTGGGACTCAGTCCTCGATCTCCGGGATCATGCCCTGAGCCGAAGGCAGTTGCTTAACCAACTGAGCCACCCAGGCGCCCCGAGTGTCCCAACTCTTGAATTCAACTCAGGCTCAGGTTATGATCTCAGGGTCATGAGATCGAGTGGGCTTGAGATTTTCTCTCTCTCTCTTCCTCTACCCCTTCCAACCACCCACCCCCTACCTGCTTCCTCTCTTTAAAAAAAAAAAAAAATTCCAGTCTCCCTTATCTGACTGCCTGACAGTGTCTTCACTTGCATGTTATATGGTCATCTGAAACTTAACATGTCCAAAATGGAATCCCCGATTTCTATATATAAACCCTCTTGCCTCTAGCTTGTCAGTTGATGGCAACTCCATTTAACCAGATGTTCAAACCCCAATTCCTGGGAGTTCTAACTCTTTCCTTCACACTGAATACATAAGCAGTCCAAGATTTCTGTTTGTTCTAACCTCAAAATATACCTCAAAGCAAATAACCACATCACAACACTTCACTTTGGTTTCAGTTACCATATTTTACCTGGATTTCTGCAACAGCCTCCTAACTGTCTCCTGTCAGAACAGTCTATTCTCAAGAGTGTAGCCAGAGGAAGCCTATGGAAACGTGGGAGCAGGAGCTGTCACTCCTCTGCTCAAGACACTGCCCTGACTTCCATTTTCAGAGTAAAGGGCAAAGCTGTTTCTTCTGCTTTAAATGTTCTTTCCTTAGTCTCCCTTTGCTAATTCTCATTCCTTTCTCAAGCTAATAGTCAAATCCTACATTCCCAACAAACCCAGTGTGACTCTCTATTTAAAATTTCAATCTATCCCTCTGCTACAGATTCTCCATACCCTGTATACTCTTTTTAAGAAATTCCATAATATATTATTCACAGAATGGCTTGAAATACACATGTTTATTAACTTTATTTTTTATTGTCTGTCCTACCCAACCCCACACACATAAAATATAAGCTCTTCAGTGTAGGAATTATTGTCTTACTGATAAATTCTGGGTACCAAGAATAATAATAGTTAAATAAATTGAATGAATGAAAGAATGGATGTAGAAAATTATATTGCTGTCACTAAAAGTAGTCAAACAAATTTTCAGAGGGATAAATCAGACTACATAAATGCAATTTTCTGAGTTGAAGTATTTCTATAATGAGATGTAGAAGCATTATAAAGTATGAATCAAGGGGTGCCTGGGTGGCTCAGTCATTAGGCATCTGCCTTTGGCTCAGGTCATGATCCTGGAGTCCTGGGATCCAGCCCTGCATCAGGCTTTCTGCTCGTCAGAAAGCCTACTTTTCCCTCTCTCAGTCCCCCTGCTTGTGTTTCTCTCTGGGAAATAAATAAAATCTTTAAAAAAAAAGATTCAAAAAATTTATCTTATTTTAAAAAAATACTTACAATCATAACACTATCACCAGGTAAATGTGCTTTTATATATTCAAAGTTTAAAACTATATGTTCTTCAAAAATATATATGATTTTCTAGTTCCAGGAATATGGACTGAATGTACTTTTTCTTATTCTTCCTGCTAAGTATAACTGAAAACTCTTGCCTTAATACATGAAACAAACATAGAATAATCTAAAAAGTAAAGGAAAGAAGGAAGCTTATGTAAGGACTTGAGATCCAAGAAACGTAATAGTGATGAGTTCCTTGGGTTTTCTTTTCTCTTTTCTCTCAAAAAAGCTAAAGCAGAAACCCAGAAAAACCAATAGATACAGATGAAAAAGTTCCAACAAAAGTGTCTCCTTACCTGAAGGACCAGAAAAGAGGCAGCCTACCAAGTGGGAGAACTTGTGATAGTAACTGTCTTGCTCAAGGCAAACACCTTAGAAACAAGCTGTGGTCCCTCCCCACCAGACTAGTGGAGGCTGAATGGGAAGCCCAGAAGTTCATCCTACCCAAATTGTAATGAGTTTCCTCAAGTCCCCTGTTGGGGTATGGTCAGTGAAGGACAAGTAGGGAGCTGCAACTTTCATTCCTACTAGGCAGTAATGATCCTCCCACCTCAAGTCGGTGGACACCAAGCAGGGGACAGGAACAAGACATGTCTAACCATCAGAAAGTGGAGCCCTGATGTGGAGCTGAAACTTCTATTCTGCCCAGTAGTAATGAAGTGTTAACCCAGGCTGAGAGAAGACCTGTACTTATACCAACAGCTGAGAGTAGTGAGGCAGTACCACTCCTTTATCCAGATGAAATGATGTCAAAGGAAGACAGAAGAAACAGAAGCTTTAAATAAAATGTAGATTGTCAAAACATAATATGTAAAATCCTCAAGTTTCAATAAAAATAACTCATTGTATGAAGAACCAAGATTATTTCAAATGGATGGCAACCAATAGATGTCAACATCAAGATGGATATTAGAATTATCAACATGGACGTTAGAATTATCTGCAAAAGATGTTAAAGTGACAATCATAAATATGCTTCAGTGAGTAATTACAAATGCATCGAAACAAATGAAAAGATTATCTCAGCAAAGAAACAGAAAGTCTGAGCAATGAATTGAAAGTAAAGACTTACAGGGAAATTTTGTAAAATAAAATAACCAAAGTAAAAGCTAACTAGAAGGGCTCAGCAGCAAAATGAAAGGGGAAGAGGAAAGAAGGCATGAGCTAGAAGATAAAACAAGAGAACTTTGTACAATGACAAAGAGAAAAGACTATAAAAAAACTGAGCAAGCCTTGGGGACTATAGAACTATAACAAAAGATCTACCACTCATTTCATGGGAGTCCTAGAAAGAGATGATAAAAGGCAAAAATGGAAATGAATTTGAAGAATAATGGCTGAAAGCTTCTCAATTTGGCAAGAGACATAAGATCACAGGTTCAAGAAAAACTCACACAAACCCCAAACAAGATAAACCCAAAGAAACCCACCACAAGAAATATCATAGTTGAAAAATTTAAAACTACAAAGAAGAAACCTTGAAAGCAGTCAGAGAAACAAAATCTCACCTATACAGGAAATAATTCAAATGATAGTGGATTTCTGATAAGTAAATTATAGAGGCCAAAGAAATTGACAGTGTTTTTCAAGTACTGAAAGGAAAGAAGAGTCAAGTCCGAATCCTATATCCAGTGAAAACATTCTTCAGGAATGAGTGGAAAATCAAGACTTTCTAAGATAAAGGAAAATTAAGAGTATGTCACCAGAAACTCCCTAGAATGGCCGAAGAAAGTTTTTCAAACAATAGAAAGAATACAATAAAAGAAGGAAATCTGAGACATCAGGAAGGAAGAGAGAACATAGTAAACAAATAAAAATGGGTAAATACACAAACTATTTTTCTCGAGTTTTCCAAATTATGTTTGGCAATTGAAGCAAAAATTTTAACACTGATAGGGTTCTAAATTAGTGTAGAGAAAATATCTAAGACAGTTATATAAAAAAAACCTCTGTAAGGTAAAGAGACAAAGGGAGATGAATTTTCCATACTTCACTCAAATTGGTAAAATTAAGCTGCTATAAATAAAAGCACTATAAGTAAATCTAAATGGAATCTCCCTTCTTTCCTTCCTTTTTCTCTTCTCTTTCTTTTCAATATACTGATGCTATCCTTTTAAAAAATTATATCTCTAATACGGTCATTAATTTCAAGTTATTATTGTGCTCAGATCAGAAATGGCTGAAAGGAGAATTAAGTGACCCTTTTTCTTCTTAATATATAGCCAATTTTTATAAATGCTCTATCGGGTCAATAATTACTGTAATGATTTCAAAATGGTGATTTTCAAATTTTATTTCTTCTAGACTTATTAGCTGGCATGCTACTGTAGATGAGAGCTCTCCCTGATTTGGTGCATGCATGAACACATGTATATGTGCATGTTTCTTCTGCTTTGGTTCATGTGTTCTTATTTTAATTAACAGGGCACAACTCCTTACTATCATTTTTAAAAAAAGATCTAATTATTTATTTGAAGAGACAGTATGAGAGTGAAGGGGAGGGAGAGGGCAAAGAGAGAGAGAGCATCTCAAGAAGACTCCCTGCTGAGCGTGGAGCTGAATGCAGGGCTTGATCCCATGACCCCAAGATTATGACCTGAGCCAAAATCAAGAGCCAGTTGCTCAACTGACTGAGTCACCCAGGCACCCCTTACTGTCAACTTTCCTAGATTTGGCCAACAGGAGCCCTTTCAGACAGAGTCCTTTTCTTGGAGTCTTCATTCTTTGAGCAATTTCTCAGGTTTTGGCCCAACAATGCATTTTAGAATCAGCTCGTAATTTTCTTCTCTGTGCCCTGGAATTTCCATTTCTCTAAGTCTCTGTTTGTGAGAAATGGTACATGATGATTCCATAGCATCAGATAGAATCTCATTGTGAAATCTGAATATATTAATTCTCTCTCATTTCTTTTCCATCTGTAGCAGTTTTATCTTGCTGTCTCCATCCCAATTCTACCCATACCTATTATGTATCTATTAGGTGTACATTTAGCTTATCAAGAGGATAGCATTTATACTTTGTTCTCTAAAATAATTTCAATGGACATTTAGACAGATTTAGTGGTAATCATCAAAGTTTTAACACAATGTCTGTATTTTCCTTTTTACTGGCTGGATTTGTCAATAAGTGGGCAGGTCTTTTATTCTTTCATTTGAATAGGGGAGTGATATGATTTTTCTATATTTCAACAAGTGTACCTTTGCTGCTAAGTGAAGAATACGGAGTAAGAAAATAACAGGAACATCAGGCAGATCAGCCAGGAAGCTACTGTACCAGTTCAAAAGAGATAACAATAGGGATTTGGGCTAGATTTCAACTAGAAGGAGAGGAAGCTTAGTTTCAGGATACATTTTGCAAATAAGCTCAAAAGTAGATGAAGCGCTGGGGACATGGGGGAAAGTAAGAGACAAAAGAAGAAATCACAATTATCTCCCAGGTTTTGCTTGGGCAACCAGATGGACAGTGTTACTGTGATAGGCCAAAGTCCACTTTAGCAAGTCAGATTTGTGAAGTTCAGATGCATGAAGATAATTACAGATAAACACTGTCAATCAGGATAGAATTCAGGATCATCTAATACTGGACATCAGCCATAGGAAAATGCTATTTTAAGGTCATAGGACTTGGTGAGATTCCCTAGACAGAAGCATAGATAAAAAAGAAAAAAAAGAGAAGAAGATCCAGAAGCTAGATATATTTCACATAAGCAAACTAGAAGTGTAAAACATTACATAAAACCAATAAAGTAAGGACTAAGTATTTATTTTACCAAAGTAGTCACTTGATGAGCCTTTAAACATTGATTTTTCTTAGGACGTTATTGTTTTTCTAAAAATCCAATTTACATATCACATTTTATGAGTACATCTACACTAAAGAGAGGTTCAATTTTACTTAGGACTTAATGTGGGTGATAAGGAGTTCTTAGAGGATCCTCTCATTTTATTACATGTTTTCTGAAATGCAAAGCCATAATTTTGCATTTCCTCCTACCTCCTCATACACAGATACTGCACCTAGGATCTCAAATAGAGGAAATTGGCAAGTTCATATTTTCTTGATTTGGGCAATGTGTAATATAGTAAATCACATGAAGTACAGTAAAAGTTTTAAATTTTTTAAAGTTTTAAGTACAATTAAAGTTTTTAAGCATTTTGCTTAAAAAACAGTGATGCTGAGGGGTACCTGGGTGGCTTGGTCAGTTAAGCATCTGACTCTTGATTTAAGCTTGAGTCATGATCTGAGGATTGTGACATTGAGCCCCATGTCGGGCTCGGCAGTGGGCATGAAGCCTGCTTGAAATTCAATCTCTCCCTCTCCCCCTCTAGCCCTCATCTCTCTCTTTCTCTCTCTCTCTTTCAAATAAATAAATAGATCTAGAAAAGGGGGGAAGAAAAAAAAAACAGTGTTGCTAAGAAAAAAAGATTTTCCATTAAAGGCCACATCTGGACATGTGAAAAAATGAATGTCTTTAAAAGTACACCAAAACCCCTGCAGACTGAAAAAAAAAAAAAAAAGCAAGGAGAGTGGTTGTCTCATTTTAAAGATGGGAATAATATTCACCACTCTGAGGATATGTCCTACTAATGCAAAAATCGAGGTTGACTTTGATCTGAATAGTGTCAATCAGTTGAGTTGGAAAATTAGGGTGGAGGGAAACCTTGTGTGATTATTGTGTTTTCAGTGCTATTTTGATCTTCTAAGAATTAAATAACCCTGAAAAATGAATTCAGATTAGTGCCTGGATCAGAGTAACTTCACACATTCACCCCAGCCTATGAAAGTAAAAAACAAAATAGGAGCACTGATGGACACATATCACAGCTGAGCACAACAAAGCAAACTTCCAGTGACTCAATTGTGCTGCATTCAGATTTTGTGAATCAAGAACATAGACTGGGGTAGATTTATGTTTGGTAAAAACACACGATCATTCACATATTCTCCCTCTCTCAGATTCACCTATTTAAGCATATAACTTTGTGGTTTTTATCTCTGCCAAAGATTCATCTGATCTGATGTATCAGACTTCATATTTCACAACTGAAGCAAAAAAAAAAACCTCTCATGGAGAGAGAGAAAATTTGAAACAAAGGTTTTTGTTATCAGAAAGATACCTACAAGAGGATTAAAGTTTTTCTTTCTAGATTCAATCTAGAGGCAATATGCATCCTGCAGACTGAGGCTAACCACATTTACAGAAGAACAGCTGCTGGTATGGTGAGGAGCTGTGATGGATGGAGGGCTCTTTGGGAAGCAAATGAAAGACTCTATTTTTACCAGCAAAATAAAGTATCTGAGTGTAAACTGTCTTATTTCTTTTATGTGGGTTAACAGTTGTGAAACTGAAAAGGTTGGTAATGCTCTCAGCTTGTGGTGTTCCTACTTAGATTTTCTCTGGGCTCACTACACATCTTTATGGAAAACCTGAATTTATATGGAGTGTTCACAGTCCTCATTCTTTGACTAGGACTCCGTGATTTTCGTATTTACCACCTATGTGTTTAAAGTAGGGTGATGATAAGTCCCAGTGTGCCTAAAATAGTACTGGCTTTTTCCAGGTATAATTACCACTAGAATCCTGTTTCATTCTCAAAAGTCCTCCCATTTGAATAATAAAATTTTATGGTCACCTTATTTATAGGGCAGTCTGTGGTAGAGATGTTCTTCAGGAAACAGACCAGAATCATAAAATATCAAGGCAAATACTGAAACTACTTTCTAATATTGATAATATTATATTATCTATATATCATAAGAAGTTAAGCTTTACTGAAGAGTTCAATTAGCCTTAATTTTTTTTCTCCAAAAAACCAGTATGCTTGTGGCAAATGAAACAAGTTGAGAGGGAACTGACCAGAAATGAAGGGCAGTCTTTCTGGAATCTGGTGCTAAAGAAAAGAGTAACAGTGATGGGAGCAAGAAATTCTGAAATCACAGTGGGTGGTATTTTAACGGCCAACGAGTGACATAATTTCTTCTTGCTTGGGTGTACCTTTTTAAATGAGGCTTAAAATGGTTTCAGAAATTGCAAGGTAAATGCCAGGAAATAATCTAAATCTAGAGTAAGACTATTTGTAACATAAACTGAAGGATCATTAGAAATAAGTTCTGGGAAACACTCGATTTCTTCTTAGAATGGCCCACCCAACAACACCATCTAAAAATTAAGCTTAGAAGTGTTTACTTAAAAAATAAAATAAAATAAAATTATGTCTGGTGTAGCTGGCTGGCTCAGTGGTAAGGCATGCAATTCTCAATCATGAGTTCAAGTCCCACACTTGGTGTAGAACTTACTTAAAAATAAATAAAAATATTTGCTTAGAAATTTAATTTTTATCTATGGTCAGTGCCAGTCAGAAGAGAAGCTTTAAAAATGGTAGAGGCAGTGGAGGAAAATTGTTTGTACAACCTAGCCCAAATCAGGCTATATTTATCTTAGGAGACAACATTTATATTTAAAGTATATTTGATTCTATAATTTTTTAATTAAAAAATTAGTTTCTCAAATAATAATGACTTTGGAAAAGCTGTGTCCTTGGGGAGCCTGTGTGGCTCAGTCAGCTGAGTTTCTGACTTTTGGTTTTGGCTCATGTCATGATCTCAGGGTCATGAGATGGAGCCCCAAGTTGGGCTCCACACTCTGTGCGGTGGAGTTTCTCTCCTTGTTTGAGATTCTCTCCTACCTCTCTCCCCTCTAAAATAAATACATCTTTTAAAGAAGAAAGAAAGAAAGAAAGAAAGAAAGAAAGAAAGAAAGAAAGAAAGAAAGAAAGAAAGAAAGAAAGAAAGAAAATCTCTGATCTTGTTTTAGTTTAGAGAGGAGATTGAACACATCTTCAAAAATGGCTGTTTGTGTCTGTGGTAGGTCTTCATTGGGTAGTTTGCTAAGGAATGTTGGGTAGAATCTGACCCTAATTCCTTAGCAAACAAATATGCATCCCAATCAGGTAAGTGGTTATGTGAATAATAAAAATAAAAGGAGGCCATTCAAGATTCAATTACATTTAAACCTTATTGTATAAAATTCTGACTCTCCTGAAATAAGCAAATAAGCAAACAAAAAGCTCTTTTCTCTTTATGAGAAGATCTAAATATGCTCATCAAAACAGGTAAAGAGAATAAGTAAATTGAACCTATTTGGGAAGTTAGAAAGTACCCATTGAGCACATGCAGACAGACATCTTTGGGTTTTTCCTGTATGTGATTTATA